>CM077078.1:64083772-64308081 GCA_039513925.1 Platanthera zijinensis
TGGGGTTTGTGTGCAAAAAAGCAAAAAGGTGCAGCGGTGGCTGCAGGTTGTCTTCCAGCACCATTGGGTCAGCGGATAAAAAATCTTGTGTGCAGTCGGATATGTTGAACTAAAACGTTTAAGTTAGTTGTTGTTTCAAAAAAAAGAGCGGCTGGACTTTGTTTTCATCACCATTGTGTTGAAAAAAGTCGATCCTGAAACTAAAACGAAGTTCAGTTTGAAGTAGCATAGCACCCTGCTACAACACTTTAAAAAGAAAGAGAGGAGAGTCTTCAGTCTACAGGTTCAGGATAGTTATTTGAAGAACTCAAGACCTGACAGATCTTCAGTCTTCTACAGCAAGTTCAAAAAAAAATTTTCCGAGATACTTCCAGCAGAGACAGTCATTTATTGAAGAACATCTTTCTGTTGCTGTGAAGATAGTTAGAGCTGAGAGATAACTCAGCTCTAGTAGCAAACACAGAGAAATTTCTATGTCAAATTAATTAAATCCATTGTATTTCTATAGGATCCTTTTGGATCTGAGCTGTAGGGCTTTTGAGCCTGAGGTAGGGCAGTTTTACCTGAGCAATATGATTCAAGTGTGAATCTAAGGTTGTACGATCCATCTTGGATCTAAGGTAAGTGATCATTTGATCATTGAGCTGTTGGCCTTTTTGAGCCTGAGGTAGGAGAGTCATTCTCTCTGAGTTGCATGACACTTGTACCTGAATTGTAGGATCCTTTGGATTTGAGGTAGGGCATTTGTGCCTGAGCTGTAGGAGAGTCATTCTCTCTAAGTTAGGATCCTTTATGGATCTAAGGTAGGGCTGTCCTCCCAGCCTGAGTTTGTAGGGCCTTTGGGCCTGAGGTAGGTGATCAGTTGATCACTGAGTTATAAGAGCAAGTTTGCTCTAAGGCTGGGCTTTGGCCTGAGTTGTAAGTCTTGGAGGAGACTGAGAGATCTTATGGGATTTGAGGTGTAAGCTCTTTGAGCTGAGTTTTGGAGAAGTGCCATGTCTAACTAAAAGTTAGAAAGGTGGGAGGAGAGTGGGCGTACCCATAATCTGGTGAACCACTATATTCTATGTGTGCTTCTTGTGTTGTTTCTTTTTGCAGGTTGTGTGTTTCTTGAAATCAACAAACTACTAACACACTAAAGACTTAAAGAAGAAATAAAAAGAAAACCACAAGAGAATAAGAAACTTATTCACCCCCCTCTAGGTTGTTAGCTACCTTGAAAACAAATACTTTCAAGTGGTATCAGAGGGAGGTTGCTCAAAATAGATTTAACAATCCGAATGATCTCCAAGGGTAGCTAAAGTTCTGTACTTATGGGTTCTAGAGAGAGCCATAAGGAGCCAGGTTATTTATAGAAGCCTATGATCCTAGGATTTTTGTGACAGTCAAGGAGGGACCATTCATCCCTATAAAGGTCTCTGTTCTGGATGTCAATGTTCAGACACCTAAAACATATTCTGAGATGATAAAGGATAAATTCATCTTAGCTACATTAGACAAGAGGGAACAAAACATTATTGTTAGTATCCTAGATTACTCAACCTTTAAGAATTTGGTCCACTATCAGACCTCCAAAGAGATATGGGACACTCTTATGGTCTACATGGAGGGTATTAAAGAGATAAGAGATTATAGGAAGTCCATGCTCAACCAGGAGTATGATGCTTTCAGGCAATCCCTGAAAGAGAACATAGCTACTTGCTATAAAATATTTTTCAGGATCATAAATGAACTGAGGACCTATGGGAGGGTTTAAGTCATTATGAAATAAATGACAAGTTCCTAAGATCTCTTACTAGAGACTGAGATACTAAGATTTGTGACATAAGAGAAGTGGCCAAGCTTGCTGATACTCTTCCCCAAACATTGTTTGGGAAGCTGGTATCTTATGAGATGCAGCTGGCTACTAGTAAAGGGGAGGAGGCCACCAGCAGATCCCAAGCCAAGGAAAAGTCCTTGGCATTCAAGGCAGACAACATCAAGAAGAGTTAGGAGAGGATTCCCCTCCTCCAAGAAGACTAGTTGATTCTGACAGTGCAGAGTCAGATGCATCAGACTACAGTTTGTCTGATGAGGACTTTGCTGCCTTCTCTAGGCACTTTTAGAAGCTGATGAAGCAGAAATAATGGAAGAGCAGACCTTCTACCTCTTCTCATCACAGGAGGAATCATTCAAAGGCTGACATATATGATTCTAAATCTAGTAAATATAATTCCTCTAAAGTTGTCTGCTATTGTTGCAGCAAACCAGGGTATGTGATAGTTGACTGCCCAGTAAAGAGGAAGTAGGCTGGTGAGAAGAAACATCACTAGCACAAGGGCAAGAAGGAGAAGTCCTTCATTACTAAGAAAGAGAAGAGCTGGACAGACTCATCTTTATCTGAGTTTGAAGAAGAAGAGATCTATATTGGGCTGGTTACTACTGCTGCTAACAAGAAGCTGTAGCAGCAGATGAAGATTATCCTACTGCCAGGATAGGTATCAGGGCCCTCTATCACACTCAGACAGTGATTCAGAGGTGGATGATGAAGATGCCTACAGCTGCTATGGGCTGATGGCAATGACTGATGAGGAATCCGGCCAGAATCAGCCTAGTCAAAGGAAGGTAAATTCTCTATCAAGCTCTTCTTCTAAGTCTGGATATGAGACTAGTCCCTGTACAGAAGCTTCTTCATCCAGTGGTGAAGATGATTCTTAATCAGAAGCAGATGTTAATCAATTGATTGGCAGGTATGAAGAACTTCTGGATGCCTTCAAAAAGTGCAAGAAGTTATCTAAGAAACAAGCTGTGGAGATTGCCTCTCTACAACTAGATGCTTCCCTGCTGGTTGACACAACTTCTTTGCTGGAATAGAAGGATAGGGAACTTAGCCAACTTAGGGTCATGAATCTCATCCAGATAGGCTCCATCAAGTTCAAGAATAGTCTCATCAGGGATCTTGAAGAGAGGCTAGGGAGGGAGAAAAGAATAGTAGCTACCTATTCTAAGTCAAGTAATGTGTTACCTTTGATAGACTCCTCCTCTCAGCAGGGTAAGAAGGGGTTGGGATTCAAGGGAAGCACAAGAGTTGCTCCTTGTAAAGGAAGGGCAAAGCTCCAGCTCAGCCACTTGCTTCCAAGCCACCCATTCCTTTTAGGAAAGTATAGTTGCCATCAAACAAGTATGACCAATAAAGCATCTATGGTCACTGGATGAATGACAGATCCACTGGTGTGAACAAAAATGTTCACAACCATGGTGGAAGGTATAACAGGGTGCGTGCCTTTAAGTCTTCCCATGAAGAAATTCAAATGGCCAATCTTGGACCATTTGTCTTTGGTACTCCAGCCCCCACTCTCAAGTATATGGCTGCAGCAAAGGTTCAGGATCATTCAGTAAAGACTCAGATCAAGGGTCAGTCTTCCAGCAAGCCTGATTTGATTGTGTCTGGTGCTATCAAGAGCATGCTTTCTAAAAAGAAGCTTGTTTATGCTAGCACTCAGAGTAGGACAAACATGCCAGCTAGAAGACTTACTTTCAGTCAGATCCTTGCTGAAAGGAATCTGAAGAAGGTTGCTGCTCCTCTTTCTACTGTTCAGTCAGTAGTTAACCAAATTGCAAGGCTGTATAGAAGAGAAGATACAACATTCATGAATGTTGGTGCTGTAGAAAATGGACCACTTTACTATAGACAACTTGCACAATTTAAGTGTGCCAAGAGCAGTTGTTAATCCACCAGTCAGAAAAGCTGTAGGTAAAAAAGTTCATTTTCACACTAACATGCACCTAAGACCCAATAGAAATTAGGTTCCTAAGGTAAAGTGAATTGCGTGATGCAAGTTAGTTAAAGTGCCCTTACCCATATATGGTAATTGGACTGTGGTTGTGAAACACCCCAAAAATGGGAAGTGGTCATTAGAGGTTATCGCACGACGATAGGCTTATCGCTGACGATAGTACAGTGAATTATAAGACCCAGGGCTCGGGTTGTTACTGCCTACCGATAGGAAGCTAGCGCTCCACGATAGCACTCAATGCCTTTGGCAAGACCACTCAATGCTTCAACTCTATCAATGAAGTGTTGAGTGTGTTATCACGCGATGATAAAGAGTTATCGCGGGGTGAAACCTCCAGACAGCGGGTCGGCTGGTCAAAGCAGTCACCGCCTGTAATATCGCATGGTGGTAGGGATTATCGCGCGGCGGTAGCTTTCAGATAAAGGCTGGACTTGAGATTTCAGTATCATTTTCTCTTACACACTCTCTTTCTTAGTTCTAGAGAGGGAAGAGGGGGAAAAATCCAGGAGCTCAAGAGGAGAATCGATCCAAGGTGTGCTTGTGATCAGAATCATGAGTCGATGCTAGATCCGCGGAGAGGAAGCTATGACAATAAATTCCATCCGGATCAAAGAAGAAGGTCATGGCTCCGAAGAAAACTACAAGAGTAACAATTTTCCTTCTTGGACAAGTGAAATCCTTCTTTGGAATATGTATGGAATCCCCCACCAAAAGGTGGAAAAGCGAAGGGAATTCCTTTGGGTCGATTCGTGAAATCTCTAGTGAGTCTTGCAAATAGATCTGAAAATGTGTAGTACGGAATAAGCATGCTGTGTGAAGCCCATTTGGATAGGTTGGTCTGGATTGGCGATGTTTATTTTGTGTGCCGTAGAAGACTCCGAGTATAACTGAGTAGTTACGGGGTCTGCGAAGTTGTACCTGTGAACTGGAAGTAGCAGGAAGTACTGGAGTTACACTCCAGGATAATACCCTTGAAATTCCATGATTTTAAGACCAGTTGGATATCATCGAGCGATAGTGAGTATCGCCAATGGCGATAGCTCTTGGTGAGCTATTTGTGTTGTGTGCTATGAAAAGTCCATTGTTTTCGGCACTACAGGATGCTGCATGGTTTTGGGTTGATTTTGGGCGCAGAAAGAGAACTTCTGTTGGTCCTGCCAAGTGATTGTGATGAACGCTGGAAATAACTCCTTTTGATTGTAAAGCCTGTCTCTTGGAGAATGTGAGACTAATCTGTGAGTAGCGAGCTCCTAAAGGCCAGTGAGCCGAACGGACAAGGGGAAGCTGACCCGTGTCCGACTAGACATTGAATTGACGATTTGAGCAACATGCAATGGCTGAACTGTATCCGCGTTATGGTTGTCTAACTCGAGTGCCTAAGATATTGGCATTCGTTAGGATCGCATAATGAGAGTCTTAGGTTGTACGTCGTCAAGACTAAATTCGCAGTCCGAGGGTCATAGAGATTATAAATGCTCAAAGTTAACCGTTATGTCTGGGACCTCTGAACGGTGGTGGGACCCTAACAATAGGTACGCCGAAAATGTGCCCTGAGTGCACAGAACGTTTGGCCATTGAGGCATTCATTTGTGATATATTGAACTGTGCATGAGTGCACATTCTTCTGATATATCTTCTTGTGAAAATGCTATGCCTGCAGGGAAGGAATACCACTACCCTAGGAAAGGGTAGGGTCATTATAAATTGGTCAGCTGAATGCAGACTGTTACCTTGTTTTCCACCCTTGTGGATTGTCCCTGTGCAGGTGCTGGAGTGTCGAGCGGGAAATAGTGGGCTGAAGCCCTTGCTACTATGCTGGCCCTCGAAGTTCGAGCGAATAAGTTTTACTATTTTCATGTGTGGTCGGTCTGCGCGCTGATGTTTATAAACCACATTTATGAAGTATAATTGTAAGGCCTTAAGACCATAACTTTGTGTTTTTAATTTTTAATTTACATTCCTGATATATATATAAATGTTGTGATTTATATATAGTGGACATTCAGTTGGTATGAGTTCATGCAACCCTAAAGCTTCCGCTAGAATACTCTGAGTTAGGATTCAAGTAGTTCTTTGATATTAACCTGTAATCCCGCCGCCTATTTGTGGAATATTGTGTGGGGCCCTGGTCAGACCCTCTATTATATTTCATGTGACGGACGAAGGTGTTACAATTTGGTATCAGCTTGTCTTGGTCTTCCTCCTGCGAATTCATGGTCGAATTCTTTTGAGGGGTGGCGAGCATGTGTAAGTACGGACTGTTATAACATAAATGAACTCAAGAATGTCCACTTAGTAATGAAAAAACACCTGTTTGAGTAACCTGCACGTTCTTATTCGTCGTTATTGCTTTTGCAAGGTCGTTAAAGTGTGTCTTTTATACGTATAGGTGACTCGAGGTTGTGCGAGCCAGTCTAAGCCTCGACGTTCTGTTGAAATTACGACACCAGCTGAGGTGCCCATACCTCCTCCTTCTGCAGAGACAGTGCGCTTAGTTGCTGAGGTTGTTTGCGATGATACACGCACAACCTACTGGGCAGGCACAACCTACAATTGTGCTAAAACAGGTTGGTGTGAGGTCAGAACCTGTTGAGACTATGGTAGATATACGATCAGCGGGACGACAACTGAAGCAGTTAATGAGTTTCAGTCCTCTTGCGTTCACGGGGGCAAGATCCCCAACATAGGCAGAGGACTGGCTTGCGCGAGTCAAAAGAATTTTGACGGCATTACGAACTGAGGAGGAATAGAAAGTCACCTTGGCCACTTTCCTATTAGAAGGAGAGGCTCGACTTTGGTGGGACTAAATGGAGCTGCACTACTAAGCAAGCAAACAACTAACGGAGGTCTCGATAGAAGAGTTTTCGAGACTATTTTTGGCGAAGCATCTGCCGTCAGCATAACGCATAGCCATGGAAAATGAGTTTCAGCATCTAACTCAGGGAGAAAGTAGTGTCGATACCTACTTACATGAGTTTACAAGGTTGGGACGCTATGCGGGGTATACCTTCGCTAAAGAAGAGCGTAAAACCAACAAGTTCTACAAAGGGCTGCATGAATAGCTGAGATTACTTCTCTCGAGCTCGGTGAACCAAGGGTTTCAAGGATTGGTGGATACGGCTCGTGTGCTGGAGAAAGACTTGAAGAGGGTGTAGGGTAAGAGGGACTTGGTCGTAACAAAGCCCGAGTTCAAAGTGTCGCACCCGGGAAAATCTAGCTACTGCAAGAAATTGGGTAGAAAGTCCAAATCTTCTGGACAGGCTCCCTCTAATGTTGCTTCTGGAGCAAAGTCTGGGAAAGGCCCTCAGACAAGTTATACCTGTGGCAAGCTAGGACACTTTGCCCATGACTGCCGAAATGGTCCTCCGAAGGGTGATAAGAAAGAAGGATCAACAAATACTGAAAAGGGAAAGGCGGTGGAATCCACTGTATCCCAGTAGCTCCAGCTCAGCCAAGGGTGTACAATCTTGGCCAACAGGAGGCCATAAAGCAGAGTGACGTCATCACAGGAACGAGTTAAGCTTCAGTTTTATTGCTTTTTATACTTCATACTCTGTGTGTTGCTTGTGTATGATTTATTTATATTAGGCTTTGTCCTTATTCGGGACTACCCAACGAGAGAACTATTCGATACGAGTGCTTCGTATTCGTTTCTATCTGAGGACTTCGTGTCTCGGATTGGAGTGCCTACTTGTGTGCCGACAGTAAGCCTATCGATATTTTTGCCTAATGGATGTGTGATGCGGGCAAATAAGTCTTGTTGTATTGAGGTGCGGATAGGAAGTCGGAAGTTCGGATTGGAAGCATCTGTACTGCCAATATCAGAGTTCGATGTAATCTTTGGTATGGACTGGATCTCGAAGCAGCATGCCTTTATAGATTGCAACTCAAAGGAGATCACACTGGGACATAATACCAAGCTAGACACTAAATTCACTGGTATGCGAGGATCGATCAAGATATTGATGTCTGCTCTTTAAGTCATCAAAGCTGTTCGGAAGGGCATTTAGTAATTCTTTATTCTTATAAAGGTTATTGAGCCAAAAGCAAGTGCGAGTGACGTTTCGATTGTATCGGAGTACGCAGATGTGTTTCTGAAGGATCTTCCAGGGCTACCTCCCCAATGAGAAATTGACTTCTCTATCGAGTTGGTGTTAAGTGCGAAACCTGTGGCCTACTGGCCGTACCGAGTAGCGCCAAAGGAAATGACGGAACTGAAAGGCCAATTGCAAGAGCTGTTAGAGCAAGGCTATATATGCCTAAGTATGTCACCTTGGAGCGCACCGGTTCTTTTTGTAAAGAAGAAGGACGGTAGCTTACGTCTATGCATCGATTATAGAGAATTGAACAGGCTGACGGAGAAGAACAAGTATCTGATACCATGGATTGATGACTTGTTCAATCAGCTAGTTGGATCAACGGTATATTCAAAGCTAGATTTGAAGTCTGGCTATTACCAGTTGAGGATTCTAGAATGGTACACGCTATGGGCACTACGAGTTCACTATAATGTCATTTGGTCTAACAAATGTGTCATCGGTGTTCATGGACCTAATGCACCAAACGTTTCGAGAGTACTTGGACTTATTTGTTATCATCTTTATTAACGACATTTTAGTGTACTCTCAGTCTGAAGAAGATCATGTAAACCATTTGTGGATGGTGTTGCACACCCTGAGAAGAAACAAGCTCTTTGCCAAGTTCTCAAAACATAAGTTCTGGCTGTCGTCAGTGGCTTTTCTAGGCCATGTGGTTAGTGGAGAAGGTATAACAGTGGATCAAGTGAAGATAATGGCTATTTAAGAGTGGCATGTTCTGTCTATTATAGCTGAAGTACGGAGTTTTCTTGGACTTGCGGGCTACTACAAGAACTTTGTGGAGAAATTTTCACGGATAGCCTTACCTCTCATCACACTGACGAAAGAAGATAAGAAGTTTGTTTGGACGTCGGAGTGTGCGCGAGCTTTCGAAGATCTAAAGATTCGTTTGACCACGACACCTATTTTGACGTCGCCATGTGGTACAGACGGCTATGAGATTTATTAGTGATGCATCAGGGAGCGACTTAGGTTGTGTTCTTCTACAGTTCGAAAAAGTGATAACTTTTGGCTCATGCCAGTTGAAAGTGCTTGAGCAGAACTATCTAGTCCATAACTTGGAGTTGGCGGCGGTGATATTTGCACTTAAACTGTTGCGCCATTACTTATGTCACATGAAAGTTGACATCTTCATGGGCCATAAGAGCCTTAAGTTTTTTATTGGATCAGAAGGATCTAAATATGCGACAACGGAGGTGGATGGAGTTCCTCGGGGACTACACCTTCAATATTCATTACACTCCCGGGAAGGGAAATGTAGTCGCAGATGCGTTGAGTCGCAGGACTCCGGCAAGGGAAAATTGGTTGCATATGCATGATGAGTGTCTGATCCAGGAATTGGATAAATTAGACATTTCTTTTGTTGATAAGAATACCACTGCAAATGAGTGCCTGAACTAGACAGAGGTTCAATATGACCTCGCGGATAGGGTTCGGCGAGCAACAGAACTTGATGAGAGTCTACAATGCTTTGCAGTGGATGGGTCAAAGGCCCAATTCTCCTTGGATGATGGCCTTTTGCGGAAAGATGGTCGTTTGTGCATCCCGGATGTGGTTAAACTACGTGAGGAATTGATGTACGAAGCACATTTTACAAAGTACTTAATTTACCATGGGAGCACGAAAATGTACAAGGACATGAAAAAGGTGTTCTGGTGGCCAGGTTTGAAGAAAGATATAGCTCATTATGTGGCAAAATGTCAAACTTGTGCCTTGGTGAAAGCTGAATGCCAGAAACTTGGAGGGTTCCTGAAATCATTACCAATCCCGGTATGGAAGTTTGATGACATTTCTATAGATTTCGTGCATGTACTGTCGAGATCTGAGAGCAAAAACGATGGCATGTGGGTGATCGTTGACCGGTTAACCAAAGTGTCGCACTTCATACCTAACAGGAAGGATGATTTAGTGGAAAATTTGGCTAAGCTGTACGTGGATAATATCATATGATTGCTCGGCGTGCCCCATAACATTGTCAATGACCGAGAAGAGCGTTTTACTTCAGGTGATTGGAGGCCAATCTACCAACTGTTGGGTACAAGGTTAAAGTTCAGTACGACCTTTCATCCTCAAAAGGATGGTCAGATCGAAAGGACCAACAAAACAATGGAGGATATGCTCCGTATGTGCGCTCTGGATTTCGGGAAGAGGTGGGAGGACCATATCTATATGATTGAGTTCGCCTACAATAATAGTTATCAAGCTAGCATACAAATGATGCCATTTGAAGCTTTATACGGCAGAAGTGTCGTACACCGTTAGCTTGGGCTCAAACAGGCGAGTCAAAGCTATATAAGCGTAAGGAGGTCGAAGATACAAATTCGACCATACGTACTATACGAGAGCGGCTACTTATAGCCCAAGAAAAGCAAGCGAAGTACTACAATGCCAAGCACCGAAATGTGGAGTTTGAAGTTGGCGATTGGGTATACTTGAAGATCAAATCATTCAAAGGCGTGTCCAGGATAAGGCGCTTGAAAAAGTTGAGTCAGAGGTATCTTGGTCTGTTTAAAGTGGTTGAACGAGTTGGAGAATCTGCCTATCGGTTAGCTATTTTAGCAGAACTAAGTGGCTTGCACGATGTGTTTAACATATCGGTGCTATGAAAAGCTATGAAAGAGCTAACTCAAGTGATTGCAAATGATCGAGTATCGGTCGATCTTGGGCTAACGACGAAGGTTTGGCCCATTCGAATCGAGGATACAGAGATCAAACAACTGCGGAACAAGACAATCGGGATGGTCAAGGTCCGTTGGGACAACTGTGGCTGTAAAGAGCTGATATGGGAGCGAGAGCAAATCATGCACGAAGAATATCCCAAATTATTTGTAAAATGATGTTGTAACATTATTTTGTGAAATGAAAATATGTTGTAACATATTAGTTGCTGGTTTTCCTTATAAATGCGTACAATTTCGGGACCAAAATTCTTGTAAGGAAGGAAGGGTTGTAACACCTCAAAAATGAGAAGTGGTCATTGGAGGTTATCGTGCGGTGATAAGCTTATCGCCGATGATAGCTTAGTGAATTAAAAGACCCAGGGCTCGGGTTGTTACCTATGGCGATAAGAAGCTAGCACTCCATGGTAGCACTCAACTCCTTTGGCAAGACCACTCAACGCTTTCAACGATATCAATGAAGCGTTGAGTGTGTTATCATGCGTCGATAGAGAGTTATCGCATGGCAATAGCTCTGGATAGCGGCACCGGCTGGTCAAAGCGGTCACCGCCAGTGATACCGTACGGCAGTAGGGGTTATCGCTCGGTGGTAGCTTTCAGATAAAGCTAGACTTGTGATTTCAGTCTCATTTTCTCTCACACACTCTCTTTCTTAGTTCTGGAGAGGGAAGAGGAAGATAAGTTTAGGAGCTCAAGAGGAGAATTGATCTATGGTGTGCTTGTGATCGGAAACACGAGTCAACGCTAGATCCGCGGAGAGGAAGCTGTGATAATCAATCCCATCCGGATCAAAGAATAAGGTCATGACTCCGAAGAAAACGATAAGGGTAACAATCATCCTACTTAACCAAGTGAAGTCCTTTTGACATATGCATGAAATCCCCCACCAAATGGTGGAAAAGCGAAGGGAATTCTTTTGGGTCGATTTGTGAAATCCTTAGTGAGTCTTGCATATAGATCCGGAAATGTGTAGTATGGAATATACATATTGTGTGAATCCCATCTGGACAGGTTGGTCTGGATTGGTGATATTTATTTTGCATGCCAGAGAGAAGACTCTAGGTATTAACAGATAGTTTACGGGGTCTACGAGGTTGTAACTGTGAACTGCAAGTAGCAGGAAGTACTGGAACTGCACTCCAGGAAAATACCCTCGAAATTCCATGGTTTTAAGACCAGTTGGATATTGTCGGGCGACAGTGAGTATCGTCAATGCCGATATCTCTTAGTGAGCTATTTATGTTGTGCGTTATGAAAAGACCAGTATTTCTGGCACTGCAGGATGCTACAGGGTTTTGGATTGAGTTTGGGCGCAAAAAGAGAACTTTTGTTGGTCCCACCAAGTGATCGTGACGAATGCTGGCAATAACTCCCATTTGATTGTAAAGCGTGTCTCTGGGAGACTATGAGGCTAATCTGTGAGTTGCGAGCTCCTAAAGTCCATTGAGCCGACCGGACAAGGGGAAGCTGACCCGCTACAAACTATACATTGAATTGACGATTTGAGCAACGGGCAATGGCTGAACTGTATCTGTGTTATGGTTTTCTAACTCGAGTGCCTAAGTTATTGGTGTTCTTTAGGATCGCATAATGAGAGTCTTAGGTTGTACGCCGTCAAGACTAAATTCGTAGGCCGGGGGTTGTAGAGACTATAAATGCTATAAGTTAACCGTTATGGCTGGGACCTCTAAACGGTGGTGGGACCCTGGAAACAGGTACACAGAAAATGTGCCCTGAGTGCACAGAACGTTTGGTCGTTGAGGCATTCGTTTGTGATATATTGAATTGTGTATAAGTGCACATTCTTTTGATATACGTGCTTGTGAAAATGCAATGCCTGTAGGGAAGGAATACCACTGTCCCAGGAAAGGGGTAGGGTCGTTATAAATTGGTCAGCTGAATGCTGACTGTTATATTATTTGCCACCCTTGTGGTGGATTGTCCCTGCGCAAGTGTTGGAGAGCTGAGCGGGAAATAGCGGGTTGAATCCCTTGCTACTATATTGGCCCTCGAAGGTCGAGCGAAGAAGTTTTACTATTTTCATGTGTGCCCGGCTTGCGCACCGATATTTGTAAGCCACATTTGTGAAGTATAACTATAAGGCCTTAAGGCCATAACTTTTGTGTATTTGTAATTGAAATTCCTGATATATAAATAAATGTTGTGGTTTATATATAGTGGACATTCAATTGGTATGAGTTCATGCAACCCTAAAGCTTTCGCTAGAATGCTCTGAGTTCGGATTCGAGTAGTTCTTTGATATTAACCTGTAATCCCGCTGCCTGTTTGTGGAATTTGGCGTGGGGCCCCAGACGAATCCTCTATTATATTTCATGTGACAGACGGAGGTGTTACAGGTTATTCCAGGCACATGACTTGGATAAGGAGCAAATTAAAGGAGTACACTCCAGTGAAAGATGGACCCAAGGTTATCTTTGGTGGTTCAGATAGAGGGGTAACTAGAGGCTATGTTAAGATTACCAATGACATAGTCACCAACACAAAAGTGGATTATGTTGAAGGGTTGCAACACAACCTCATAAGCATAACCCAACTCTCTGATCTTGGCTATGCTATTATCTTCCACAATGATGAGTGTCAAGTTAAGTGGTCAAGTGACCAAGAGGTCATCATAACAAGCACTAGGAGTGGAAATGTTTATTATTTAAACTTTCTTTGTCTAGATACAGACTCTCCTATTTGTTTAGTGGTAAATGAGAAAGTCTCATATTATATCCAATGGTACAAGAGACTAGCTCATTTGAATTATAAGACTATTTGAAGGCTCTTTTATTAAGATCTAGTTAGAAATGGTCCTAATGTGAAGTGCACCAAGGAGGGCATTTGCTCAGCATACCAGAAGGGCAAGCAGACCAAAGCCTCCTTCAAGGGCATTGAGACCAAATACTCTATGAGGTGTTTATACCTCTTGCATATGGACTTGTTTGGTCCTATGCCAGTTCATAGTCTTGGTAGGAAAGTCTACACCCTTGTGGTGGTTGATGACTATTCCAAATATGCTTGGGTGTTCTTTATTAAGAAAAAGAATGAAACTCTTGATGCCTTCATAAATTTTGTCAAGCAAATTCAGAATGAGTTTAATAGTTTAGTGGTCAAAATTAGAAGTGACCATGGAACTGAATTCCAGTCTGAAAGCATGATAAAGTTCTGTGCAGAGCAAGGGATTCATCAAGAATTTTCTTATCCAAGAACTCTCTAGTAAAATGGAATTGTTGAGAGGAAAAATAGGACTCTCATAGAGGCTGGAAGAACATTATTGAGTGATACATCTCTCCCAGAATATTTTGGGCTGAGGCAGTGAATATGACATGTCATGTCCTCAAAAGTGCATCTATCACCAAGAGCCACAAGAAGACTCCCTATGAGATCTTTAAAGGCAGGAAACCAAATCTAGGCTATCTTAGAATCTTTGGTAGTAAGTGATATGCACTTAACAATGGGAAGTCCTATGTGACTAAGTTTGCTTCCAAGTCCTTTGATGGGATATTTGTTGGGTACAATAATCATAGCAAGGCTTATAGGATCTACAACTTGAAAAGCAAAGTTGTAGAAGAGTCTGTATATATAGTATTTGATGAGTCTACTATGATTAATAGTGAGCTGTCAAGCTCCTCTTCTAGTACTGTAAGTATAGAATAGATGATGGACAAGCTGACCATCAAGGAAACAGCTCTAGTTATCCAAGATAAAGTGGACATTCCAGTAGAAGGACTGCAAGACTCAAGTGTGGTGGATGAAGATCAGCAAGAAGCTGTCCTAGTAGTTAATACTGAAGCAAGATTGCCTCCAGCAGTCAAGCATCTAAGGGATCATCCAACACACCAGATCATTGGTGATGTCAGCCAAGGAGTGGTGACCAAGAGTAGAAGTATCAACACAACACTATACTCAAGCTTCCTGTCATAGGTTGAGTCAAAGAAATTTGAAGAGGCTAACATAGATTAGTTATGGATTGTAGCTATGCAAGAAAAACTAAACTAGTTTAAGTTATGTAAGGTCTGGAAGCTGGTTCCCAGACCACAAGGAAGGCAAGACTAGTAGCTAAGGGGTACAGGCAAGAGGAAGGTATTGATTTTGATCAAACCTTTGCCCCTGTAATAAGATTGGAGGCCATCAGACTGTTCCTTACATATGATGCACATAAGGGATTAAAAGTCTACTAAATGGATGTGAAGTCAGCCTTCCTGATTGGTGACTTAAAAGAAGAAGACTATGTTGAGCAGCCTCCGGGTTTTGTTGTTCCTAACTCTCCTGATTCTATTTATAGACTTAGGAAAGCTCTATATGGGCTAAAGCAGGCCCCTAGAGCATGGTATGAGAATTTTTCTAGCTTCCTCATTGAGAACAAATTCTCAAGAGGGAAGATAGACAAGACCTTATTCCTAAGGGAATCTAAGGGTAAGATTATCCTAGTCCATATATATGTAGATGACATTATCTTTTGATCTACTGATGACAACCTTTGTAGGAAAGTTTGCTAAACTTATGTAAGGGAAGTTTGAGATGAGCAGTATGGGTGAACTTAAGTTCTTCTTGGGACTCCAAGTAAGACAGACTGATGATGGCTTGTCCATATCCAGTCTAAGTTTACCAGGGAGGTAATCAAGAAGTTTGATATGGAGAATTCCTCCACCATGAAAATTCCTATAAGAAAAGATGAGGTAGGGAAACCTATTGATGAAACTTTATATAGAGGGATAATTGACTCCCTTCTATATCTAACTACAAGTAGGTCGGACAACATGTATGCTACATGTGTTTGTGATAGGTATCAGACTTATTCTAAAGAATCTCACTACTCAGCTGCAAAGAGGATTTTGAGGCATCATAAGGGCACACTAGATCTTGGCATATGGTACCCTAAGAATAAGGAGTTTGAACTAACAGGTTATTCAAATGCAGATTTTGCAGGCTACAAAGAGGACAGGAAGAGCACTTCTGGAACCTGTTAGTTCTTGGGAGGAAGACTAGTGTCTTGGAGCAGCAAGAAGCAAACAAGTGTTGCAATCTCAATTATAGAGTCAAATTACATCTCAGCAGATAGCTGTTGTACTCAGTTGCTGTGGATCCAGCATCATCTCCAGGATTATAACCTCCTAGATAAGTAAAAGTCCCTTATATTGTGATTCTACTAGTGTCATCTCAATTGCTAGAAATCTTGTCTCACACAGCAGAACTAAGCATATTGAGATAAGATATTATTTTATTAGGGAGCATATGGAATGTGAAGATATCAACCTTGAGTTTGTCCCTACAGACAAGTAAGTGGATGACATCTTCACTAAGCCACCAGAAAAAGCAAAGTTCAATACCTTCAAGTTTTAGTTGGGTATGTTGAACTTGGTATAGCTTCAGTCGCTCCTCATATTATTACAAGTTATACTATTTCTTGCATGTGGAATTGTTCTTCAGTGGAATGAAGACTTTTTCAAGTGGTATACCTTCAGTGGTATCATGTTCAAGTACTATCAAGCCTGGTATAGACTAGAATGTCTACTATGAAATATGATAGATGGTGCTTCATTTGAGGGGGAGCAAATCCAGCACTTATAGAGATAGATTAAAGTGGTATCCAAAAAGGGGGAAGGAGCAGCACACCTCCATCACTCACAAGTGGGTCAACTTTTGCAAGAGTTGCTTTTTTATACTCAAAAAGGGGGAGCAGAAAATCAGTACCTCCCTGACTATTTTCAGAAGTCAAAAATGAGGAGGAGAAGGATATAAGTTATGGGAAATGGTATCAGATCTATGAGGGTATTAGATACAAGAGCAGGATATGTGAGAAGGACATAAGGGGTATCAAAGTGATCAAGAGACCAGACATCAGCAATTAAGGGGGAGTAGGTGTGATGATGTTCACCCTGCAAGCAAGGAAGTGAGGTAACTATAACTTGTTCTCTTGTTATATATTTTCCAAGATTAATGTTTTATTGCTGCATATATTAGTGTATGTCATTGACTCATTTGATTGAGGGTTTTGACTTCTTCAAATAGGGAGAGATTGTTGGGTCCATTGCCCACAATGTCCCAGATTTTAAGAAGTCGATCATGTCAATGATATACATAAAGTTGTATTTGATGTATGCTTAAGTTCATACATACAGGTTAGTCCTTATAACATTGATAGGATAGGTATTCCAAGTGATGTGATAGGTGATCACAAAGTAAAGATGTGGAGAGACAGAAATCTATCTAATTCCATAGGCATTGAGTGAAGCCAGTTCACTCAATGCTAGATGCAAGGCAAGATGCTAGATAGGATGGAAATCTTCTAAGTCCACAGGCATTAAGTGAAACCAGTTCACTCAATGCTAGATGCCATAAAGCACTGAGTTAGTTGTGGGTAGTCAAAGACATTCAGTCTGCAAAGCTATTCTGCGGTCAAGTCTACAGGCGTTGAGTGATGACAGTTCACTCAACGTTATCGTCGAGTATAGCTGAATCTATTAATGCCTAAGTATTAGCGGGCTGAATATTCGGCAATGTACAGAAGCGTCGAGTGAACACAACTCACTTGACGCCAAAGCAAAAGCGTTGAGTCTTGCTGCAGCAGTCAAAGCCTTAGAAGAAGATAGAAATCGACTAAGTCTAGAAGCGTTGAGTAAAGCCAGTTCACTCAACACTTAATAAAGAAGGCATGAAAAAGCAGAAATCATTGAGTGAGGCCAGCTCACTCAACGTCTTTAGAAAGTTGAAGAAATGAGTAAGTGTAAAAGCATTAAATGAAGCCATTACACTCAATGCTCTCAATGCCTTTGATGCTGGATGATTCAGACAGTTTACTGAGGGTTTTGGCATTGAGTGGAGCTTGTTCACTCAATGCACTCAACGCCTGGAGTGAATTTGACAGAATTGGCTAAGTCCATAATCTGATGATGTCAACCAAAATTGACAAAGTCAACAGAGTTTAAATTAAGTGTGGGGAAGCTACAGAACACGACAAATACTGCCGGAGAGCTATTGTACGTCTTATTCTGTTAAAGCAAGGTGCAACTGTCAGCTGCAGGTGCTCCCCCTGCTTCTTGGAGTTATTAATCGGCGGAAGATATAAAGGGGCATCTACTGTATGTTGAACTTAACTTTTAGGGTTTTGTTTCAAAAAGAACAAGAGTGGTTGGACTTCATCTTCCTCACCATTGCTGTAGGAAAAAAGCTTGAAGTCGATCAGCTGAACTAAAAGTTAAGTCTAGTAAGTTGTATCATTTTTCTTCTAATACAACAAGTTTAGAAACACTTTTGATAAAGAAAGAGAGGAGAGCCTTCAGACTTCTGCAGGTTTAGGTTAACTGTTTGAAGAATTCAAGACCTAGCAGATCTTTAGTCTTCTATAACAAGTTCAAAAATAATTTTCTGAGATACTTCCAGTAGAGACAACCATTTATTGAATAACATCTTTCTGTTGTTGTGAAGATAGTTTAAGCTGAGATAACTCAGCTCTAGTAGCAGACACAGAGAAATTTCTCTGTGTCAAATTAATTAAATCCATTGTATTTCTGTAGGATCCTTTTGGATCTGAGCTGTAGGGCTTTTGAGCCCGAGGTAGGTCAGTTTTGTCTAAGCAGTAGGATTCTAGTGTGAATATGAGTTATAGGATCCAGCTTGGATCTGAGGTAGGTGATCATTTGATTTCTGAGTTGTAAGGCTTTTTGAGTCTGAGGTAGGAGAGTCATTCTCTCTGAGTTGTAGGGCACTTGTGCCTTAGTTGTAGGATCCTTTGGATCTGATGTAGGGCTTTTGTACCTGAGTTGTAGGAGAGTCATTCTCTCTGAGGTAGGATCCTTTGTGGATCTGAGGTAGGGTTGTCCTCCCAGCCTAAGTTGTAGGGCCTAAGGTAGGTGATCAATTGATTACTAAGTTGTAGGAGCAAGTTTTCTCTGAGGTAGGGCTTTTGCTTGAGTTGTAAGTCTTGGAGGAGACTAAGAGATCCTATGAGATGTGAGGTGTAAGCTCTTTGAGTTGAGTTTTGGAGAAGTGTCTTGTCTAACTAGAAGTTAGAAAGTTGGGAGGAGAGCGGACGTACCCATAATCTAGGGAACCCCTATATATTCTGTGAGTGCTTCTTATGTTATTTCTTTTTGTAGGTTGTGTGTTTCTTGAAAGTAGTAAACTACTGTCACACTAAACACTTAAAGAAGAAATAAAAATAAAACCACAAGAGATTAAGAAACTTATTCACCCCCTCCCCCTCTCTAGGTTGTTAGCTACCTTGAAAACAAAAAACTTTCAATATATATATATATATATATATATATAAAAACAAAAACATAAGTGACTATATGATCCTTCCAAAAAACATCAAAACAATCGTGGTTGTCGTATCCAATCAGAGATGGAGAGAGAGAAAGAACAATGGGGAGAGGAAGGAAAAGAAAGTGACAGGAGAGAGGGTTGCACAAGAATGGGGGAAAGAGTTGAGAGTGGAGAGAGGGTTTGAACCCACTTCAATAAATAAAAATAAAGAAATAGAGAGGGAGAGAGGAGGTGGCAACGATTGGCGGAATTTTTTTGTCCGGAAACCGGACTCCGGGTGATCTCCAGGAGATCAAATATGATCTCTGGGAGTTCTTAACTCCTGGAGATCAAATATACCTAAGATCAAATAAAATAGGATCTCCAGGAATCCAAATATGATCTTCAGGTTTCTCCTTATTGTATGGAGGAATAAAAAATGGAGATCATATTTGAACTCCTAAAGATCATATTTGATCAAAATATGATTTCCAGGAGTCCAAATATAATCTCAATTCTTTCTTCCACCACACGATAAGATAAGGAAAAACCCACCACCATTAAATCCCATTGGATACATAGTCCATGTACTTTCCATGCAATTCCCTCATTAATAATCCCACCACCTTATCTTGATTGTTGCCACCCATGTTATTCATTTCTCCTCCCGTATGGACCACGCCCAAGCACACATCATCCCATGCACACCATCATGTATAGCTACAACCATGCACCATCCATGCAAATCCACGAGCCTGCCATGCAAATTAATCCTATGTAATGCCACGTCATCCATCTTTTGACTCATGCCTCTTTATGTGCTGCCACCCTCCCATATGCATGCACGTGAAAAAAAGCCTTCAATATTATTATTCCACCTATGTTCATCCCCTTGACTATCTGTGAGAACTTCATTCTTCACCTTTGCCTATATTTATGTTATCTCTTAAATGCTTGCACTTCTAACCCTTCATGTCTCGTCTACCTTCATTCTCTCCTTTTCTTATATATAGTGGTTGAATTCGAGCATGATCGAGATGCTCTCTTCCTTTGCCCGTTTGGGCAATTCTATCATGTATTTTCTTTTTTATGTAGCTTTTAGTTTCATGCGCCTTTCTTTTTTATGAAATGAATTTTTTAGTTACTTTTATTTCATGCAATGTTATTTTTGTGTTCTTTTCTTTGTAGAGTAATATTTTCATCTTTAGCATTGCAATCTTTAAATGAAATTATCATTTTATTTATAATCATTCTTTTTCTGCTTCGATTTATTTCTTATTTATCATGCATCGAGTTCATATGCTGATAATGAATTTCAATTTATGTTTTCAAACTCTAGTTGTCGAAAGGATCATACATACGAATCGATGACTCAGAAATAAAAGGAGTTGATCGCAACCCTCAAGAGAGGATGACGAAAATCTTCTTGAAAGGAATCAAATCCTATAACATGATTCACCTCGTTAAAGCGAGTATTAGACAGTCGGTTTTAGAATAAAAGTTCGATCAATATTTTTAATCTCAGTTGGACGTAATCCTCGAAAGAGATCCGTTCATATTTCGGGAATCTTCAGGATCAAGGATCGGATTAGATGTTTATAAAATATCTTTTATATTTCATTCAAAGTATGTTTTGTTCAAGTTTAGGTTTCTTATTTTGTATTTTAGTTTTAATCATAAATTTATTTTAAGTTTTGATCGGTAAAATAATAGTTATTTTTCTCGAAGAATAAGTACTCAATAGACCAAAGTTTTAATACGTCTTTGATATATTTATTTCCTATGCTATATTTCAATATGTACACATGTCTTAATCGAGTATTTATTGGAGAATACGATTTTCTCTATCAGGAATAATAGCTTTGATGTACATGAATTGTCATGGAAATGATATTGAATGCATATAACTACCTCACATTTAGATCATGGTCATGTACAATTATCCACCATATTGAAACATTCCTTAGGAATTGAATCTGAACTCTTTGAAAAATATTGTGTAGAATCTTTGAGATAATCTATTTTAGATCCTAAATTGTCATAAATATTTTAAATTGTGACCACCAATGTGAATGTCAAGGATCTCCACAAGAGCATCATCCGTGTATTAAGGTCTCTGCCAGACACTCACATGCCTAATGAAGAGGAGTTTGATGATTTTGCTATGTAGAGTTGAAGTGAAGATTATAATAATGACAAGATGTTAGATTAGCATGGTCATGATGGTTAGTGTAATATCAACATCTAGGAACAAAATGAGGAGTATGGGAGGACAATGTTTCTCCTAGGTTGGTTTGAAAATCATTATTTCACAAAGGTTAATGATTTTGCACAATAGAACACATGACCAGAATATGTTAATCATAAATCCTATAAATTTGTGATCAACAAAAGAAATGGAAGAAAAGAAATCATAAGCCAGATATAAACGAGGAAAGGTTGTCAAATGACATAGAAGATTAAAAGCACTTTCTTTGTCCCTTGGCTCTCTATTCTCTCATATAAGAAGCATGGTCTGAGTGAGTTAAAGAGGAGCTAAAATTCTTGCAGGAAAAAATAACACAAACTATCTCTTTACTATAAATTTAGAGAAAGTCACTCAACCCCTTTTCAAGATTGTCCAAATATTATTAGTCTAGTTCCAAGAGTTAAATCGAGCTAAACTATCCTAGCAATTTTCACTTCTGGCTTGCATTCTACTAGCAATCGTATAAACATTATTGGAGATATATATCCCACCCTTAGTCTTATTTGCTTATATAAAGATCTTTGTTCTTACCAACTAATTGTATTTTGACCATAATTGTGAGTACATTTTAACTGACAATTTTGTAGGATTTTAGAACTAACACTACTGTAGCATTCTTTTGTCAAGAATATTTAATTTCCTCCACTAACATAAGCATTTACTTGGATTGTCAAAATTACACCATTGTCACAAATTTTGAGCTGAACTTTGTATCCATCACCAAATATAATCACAACATTTCTTCAAAAAGGTGAAAGTTTCATAACCATATTACTAAGGTTTTGAACCCACCTCAAAACTGAGTCTCTTCACTAATGGGTACTTTGTTCTACCCTCAGTTTGTTTCTTTGTACATATGTGCACAATCAATCACTGGGCTTTTATCAAATTGTAAAAAGTGTAATAACATACAATGCCACTTCATGAGCATCACATGATTCTTGATCAATATCTTAAGCTATGAATCATGATTAACAAACTTATATCAAGATTCAATCAAATTAATGATGATATTTTTTTAATACAATAACATGGCGTTCATAAATGTTTGTACTTGATCATACACATATGAATTTTGACACTCCACGTTCTAAGAATTTTGTTTTTTAATATTTTTCCTTTATATATGTTAAGCCACTCCTAGTTTATGATCAGGTATATATTATAAGACCATTACAATTCAATAACCTAAGCTACAAATACACCATCCTTCTTGCTATCTATATTAAGACAATCAATATAGCGACTCATCCTATAACATCTAAGGTATTCCCTCTTAGTTTATTTAGCTCATCTTATATTAAGTTAAACAATGTAATTTTATGTTTTTTTTTCTATAGATAGTCTAGAAGGTCACTTATCTCAAATTACACTCATCGCAATACACTTAATCACTAAGTTCCTAAAATAATTATATCATTTACTTTGAAAATGTTTCTATGATATTTGCGAATCCAATTTTTTGCATAACCTTGATAAATTTATCTTCAATTCCTATATGTCATTCAATTTAGCATGTACCTTCTTTCACTAAAACCATATCATGATCCTAAAATCTCCACAAGAATTGCAATTTACAAGGTAATTCTACCACCAATAACAATTCTTGTCATTTTCATTAGATGTGAGATGTAATATGCCTACTAGCCTTTGCTTAATTTTTCCTAAACCACACATTATGTTGCGGGATGTGTGAATTTATTACCATTTGTAATATCAGAATCTTTGAGATATTATTCATTTTAGTCCAACTCATCCAACAATGATTTGGTGTACATGATTTTATCATTTTTCAATGATATTATTGGGTACTTCCTAGGTGGTAATCCATCCCATAATTATTCAATCAAGTTACACTTAACAATGGAGTTTCTAGCATGAAAATACACTAGTGATAATTATGAGTTCAAATTATTACTTGAATGCACTAACATAATTTCATTTCGGTTTCAATATAAGCTTTAATTCATTTTGCACCTATTTTCACATACAAATCTTTTATGAGGTGCCTTTCCATGTGATTTTTTCCCCAACAATATTTCATGCTCTCATTGGACAAATTAACCTCATTGAATTCGAGATGTTAAAATCATATAGAAACTCCTAAGATTTTTTTGGCAATAATGGCTTGACTCTTATTTGAAATAATTGTTTTAGCATTCTCAAACTACTTGTAGTTCCGATAATACTTTTTTATGTGACATGATTGCTTTGCATTTAATTTTCTTGCAATTCATCATGGTTGAGACATGCCTCTACCACATCCTACAAATGATCATATAACGATGCAAGTAAAAATTGGACCAAAAGCTCTTCATCTTCATGTCCATCTTTAAGTCTCATAAGATCACTAACCACCACATTTAAGCTATTCATGGTATATTTTGAAGCCCTTCATTTGTTCAAAAACTATAGACTTTTATTATTTCTTAGATATAAATAATCTAGCATAGATTTATCAAATATAGGTTTTATGGCTTAAACTGTAGACTTGTTATGTTGATAATGATTCTATCATGATAGTATGCATCATGTCATTTTCTTAACATAACTCTACCTGGTCATGAGTGAATGCCCTTTTACACATGTTGTTCCATTCCTCATCTTCCATATTTAAAATCTTCTTACCAATAATGACATTGAACAATTCTAATTAGACAATGATTTCGTTGATCCCTCTCTATCACAATGAGAAGCCCCTATTTTTGTTAAATCCTTACACCTTGGACCTATATATATGTTAATTTTATTACTCACGAACATTCTGAATATTGAAGTAAATTTTTCCATAGGGCCTTATGATTAAGTTCTTTTAAAAAAAAATTCATTTAAAGAGATCAAGGGAGAAGTGATGTTTCACCTATCATTAACCTAGATAACTTTTTTTAAGTCTAAATCATGAGTTTAACCTATCTATTATACCAATTTTAGCAGATTATCTAGTTTCTTTTGATGAGTAAACTAACTGCGATGCTAGGCTAGAAATAACACAAAAAATAAATGGCTTAGTTGATTGAGTATCGATCGATATCCATGGATAACTAAGAGAACTCTTTTTTTCTTAATGTGAGAAATCATACAAATAAGTTTTATAGGAATTTAATCTTGTGAGATCTCTCAATTTTTCATCATTAATGAAAGAAATTGTGGGTTTTTGATCGTAAGCATGCCTTTTTTCTATTCCACATGATGTAGCTCCTCCTTAACTTGAATCTTCAGCCTATAACGATCAAGTCACTACAATATATGATGTATTATTGTCTTTGGTTCATCTATGATCACATTACGAACAACATGATTTTATTCTTTTCCAAAGGTGATCTAAGAGTACACTATTCATGGGGTCACCCATTCTAAAATTAGTCATTTATACCCAGAGCTCATTTTATCTTGGAGTAATTAATTTTGAGCACAACTCTACCACTTGTTTTGAGCGTCACTAATAGTTGAGCTTCCTTTCACATAAAACTTTGTCATAAAAGTCAACCTAGGAGCATGTAGAAGTTGTCTTTATCCTTACTACATTAAAGAGACACCCACCCTCATCAAATTAGTGTCATTGAATTTGGGATGTTACGTGGAATAAATTCATATGCAAAAATCATATAATAGCTCAAGCATTTTTTGCTTTTCAAGTACTGAACATTAAAGTGATCTCATTTTCCCCCTTAAAATTATGAAGTTAAAATATTGTATTTATATTCATAATAATAAAAAAATCAACCATACATAAATTTGATAGGATCACCTTCCCAAATGCAGTCTTTCAGCAAAAAATATTGCAGAAAGTATGGCCAAGATGACAAGCGACACAGGAAAGAATATTGCTGAAAAGAGCGGTCCCTTCTCACTTATGCAATATAATTGTAAGTTATAAACCAAGAAAGATATCACGATTCCCTGCATGTAGAAAAGAAGCATTTCAAAAACTCCATGTTTATGTTATGCAATTGAACAAATTTCATAAACAAATATTATACTAAAAAATCTTACAGTATACAGAACAGCGACCAATTGAATATTCCAGCCTAATTGCCAAGCAGATAAGTTTCTTTCAAAGATGAGAGCCTCCACTAATGATTGCAATGTAGCGAAGAAGCACATCAACGTGTTGAATGATAACTTAGCTGGGTATTCCTCGAAGACTACCCCCTGCAATTGTAATTTATCTTAAGCTAATGTCCCAAGTTGTGTTCATGATCATGTAACTAAAGGTTTGTTTGGCCCGAGGGTGACAATCTTGAACACAATGATTATTAACTGTGTTTGTGAATGCCCGACCTAACCCAAGGATTTCCATTCATTTTTATGTTCAAAATTAGTTTTTTTTCTTGGCGGCGGTCATAACCATTGCCATGTTAAATACATTTTGGTACGATGGCGTATTTATCTCGACAAACGAACCCTAAATTGCTTTTAATTAATTTTTAAAACTACATTTTCTTATTTATAAGACATCGATCAAATTAGTAGTAAACCCAAAATTGTATGTTCATTTATGAAAGCCAACTACGTACACCAACATATATTTTATGTTATCTCCATCTAAATTTTATGTTATCTGGATCTAAACTTAAATCATGCTTTGGCATCATTTTAAAACAAGTTTTGTAAATAGATATATTATCTATTATGTTTGGGTCAATGTTATGTTCATTAAGTACTAGTGCTAATGTTATCTATAGACATACACTTCAATTAACATTTATGAAATTATTATTTGAGTACATGAATGGAGCAATTTGTTACCTGAAAAACAATCCATGCACTGAAGACGACTTGGCCAATCAATATAACAAGTGAACCTTGGATCCAACTCTGATCAATCTCCCCGCTGTCATTGCCAATGCGGGTACCTGGGACTATAATCAATGGCTTACTCCAAAAACCCTCAAACATATGCCCTCTCCAGAAGGTAAATACCAAGGCTCCAGTAACACACACTACGGTCCCCATTATCTTCACCCTCCCCTCTACAGTTTTAATACTCACCTTTTCTGTTCTGTCAAGGAAATTAAAGCATATACATTAATTTTATAATTTTTTCTACCCATGGGCAGATATAAGGGGGACTATTAATGGAAATAAAAATTAATTGATGGTTTTATTTTACAGGAATTGGTTGAAGACGAAGATAGAACAATAGTTTATCATCCATGTTGAGTTAACTACATCAATGAGCCCACTATACTTTTATAAACTTTTGCCTTCTCCTTCTGATGCTGCCTCTTCTTCGAGCTTCTTACTGCAGGTATCAATTTTGAATTCTAACGGCGAGGGGGGTGGGGGGTTCTAGACCCTTTGAGAATTTTGCAAAATAGTAGGTAAAATTGGATTCCTCTAGTTGATATTATGAATATTGACTCTTTTACATCAAAAATGATGCTTAGATGAGAAAAAACGGGTCAAATAAGATGAAACATTCAACTTTTTTTTGGGTTGAGAAAGACGATGTCGAGCCCTCCTTATTAAAATTTCTGGATCCGCTCATATTTCTAATTTTCTACCCACTCCTGTTTTCATGTGGCCTGATGGAGGTGACCTCAAAACTGATGGTTTCATGTGTCCATAATAAAATAGATTTCTTGCGAATTATCACGATTATCTTAAACAATAGTTGCGTTTCATTCTCTGTATGTGCCTTTCGTGTTTTTAATTTCTTTTATTTTTTTGTTTCACTTTTAATTTGTTTAATTTAAAAAATAAATTGTATCACGAAAATAAATTAATAAATTACAAAACTGCAACAGATGGCGGGCGAACCACCGCCGCTAAGTTGTATCAGGATCCTCTCCATTTCAAGTGAAATGGAGGGGATCCATTTCACGGTCGAGATTGAAATGCTTTCGATCCGACGGGTTCATCATTTCCCATGTTTTTTTAGATTTTTTTAATCAAAAAAATCTCCACCACAAGATTTCTTTCCAACTTGTCTTGTCCATTAGATATTGAAATGGATCCCCTCCATTTCAAGTGAAATGGAGAGGATCCCGATCCCGCTAAGTTTGGGTTTTTTTAGAAAATTTTTAAAAATAAAAAATAAATTAATAAAAAACAAAAAATTTATATTGATAAAAAATATTAAGAACTGCTTAGGGGCGGGCGGGCAAAGTCCGCCGGGAGAGGAGCGAGTACTGTCGCGCGGGCCACGGAGTGCCACCCCCCCCCCCCCCCCCCGTGCACTGTCACTCATGTGAATATATATGTCCGCGCGACAGTACCCACCACCCGGAAGGCTTCGCCCGCCCCACAGCGGGTTCCGCTCGCACATAGTGGTCGTTTATTATATATATATATATATATAAATATCTTTAATTGATTTTTTTAATGAAATTTTTTAACAATTTCTTAATTTTTCTTATTTAATTTATTAAATTAATAAATAATTTTTATATTATATTATTATTGTTGTGGACTAACTCGACGTCCCGGTCGGGCCGGAATTCTTGGACCGTTTTAGCTCTCGGAACGGTCGAGCGCGCACACAGTCAATGAAAGTAGAAAGTTGACACAAGAGGTTTTAACGTGGAAAAACCCCTCAAATGGGTAAAAACCATGTGACCGGATCTGTGCCGGTCAAAGTCCACTATCAGGTTGCAGTTATAATATGTTTGGAGAATCGAGGGTGACAGGTCGCTTCTTGTTAAAACTTGGAGATGAGAGAGAATTTCTGACTCGCAACGGGCAACAGGCTGCGCAGAGAGAGTGCTAGATGCTAACTTGGTGGTTGGTGTGCTTGAGCACTGGTGGTGGTCGTCTTCCTCCCGTCTCTGCGCACTTGGTAACTTCGACGTTCCTCCGGCTCGTAGGCGGCTTGAAGATGACCCAAGGGAGGAGTTCGACAGAGCTCTGGCCTGAGGAAGAAGAAGACTCCCGAGCAAAAAGGTGAGAAATGAGGATGCATGTGGCTTCTTTTATAGCCTCAAGGAGGTGATTATGGCGGGCCCCCCACTAACTTGGTGGTTTAGTGGGTGGTTACCTGTAGATCGGACGGCGACAAATGCTTAGTAGTGATCGGACGATGGCCAACCTACAAGCGGAGGCGACAGCGTGCGGCAGTCGGCGGCGGGCGGGAGGCGGCGGGCGGGAGGCGGCGGGCGGTGTCGGGTGGTGGCGGCGGGCGGCGACAGCGGGCGGCGGCGGAGTGCGGCGGGCGGCGGAGTGCGGCGGGCGGCGGCGGGCGGCAGCGGCGGCGGTAGTTGTTGAGCGGGAAGCCCCCATAATTTCTCCTATTGTGGTGGAGATCATAGAGAGTGGGTTGACCGATCAAAACCATGATCTCCACAATATGAGGGATCAAGGGGGTGATGGTTAAGTGCACACCCTAGCCTATAAATGGGGTTTCATCCCCATCAATTGCCCCCCAAATCCTTTGTTGTTGGAGGTTGGTACAAGCGAGAGAGCAAGGGTTTTCCTACATTCTCTTCGTCCATGACGACGACGAGCGAAAGGCCAGAAATATCAGAGAGCGGTGTCCGGCAAGCCTAGGTAAAATATGTTAAAAGATTTCTGAGTGAGAGAAGAGACGGCGAGAGGAAAGGCCAGCGTGCCCAAAAGGCGGGGCCTCCGGCGCTCTCGCAGTCGGGAGACACGGCGGCCGGCGCACGAGGAGGTGCACGAACGTGCGAGGAGGCGCGCGATCGGGGTTGTTTGGGTGTGTGTGCCTGTTCGCGCATGCGTCCCTAAGAGCGCGCGCGTTGGGCGCGCGGGCACACGGGTGTGCGCCTAAGTGCGCGCGTACTGTGCGCAACGCCCCATGCACGCGCAGCGCCCTGTGCGCGCGCAATGCCTTGTGCGCACGTAATGCCTTGTGCGCGTGCAGTTCGCGCACAGTGCGGACTGAGTGCGCGCACAGTGCGGACTGCGCGCAATGTGCTCAATGCGGGCATTGTGAGCGCGCACTCGGTGCGTGTGTGCTGCGCACCGGGCCGCGTGCGTGCGGGTATGTACCGGATTATGCACGGTCTAACGTGCTTGCGCGGGCGTGCTCTGTTCCGCGGGAGCCATATGTATTATGCATTGTGCGTGTGCACGCTCGTAGGCGTCCCTTGGCTTGCTTCAAGGGGGTCTACCCTTTATTTTTACAGTTACGAGTTGGCTTTCCATACTATATTTGATTTTTTTTTCTTTCTGGTAACAGGGCTCGAAGCGTATCGCGAGACCACTGCGTGCGCGCTCTTGTCTTTCCAACGACCAAATTGCAATTTGGAGAAAAAATTCGGGCTACCTGTCGACCTTGAGGTGAGGATACAGTGCGGATTACCGAAGATCCTTTAAGTGGAGACCGGAAGAGGTAGGCTGCTGCTCTACGTATGTCTTCTTCCTTGACAACAATGAGTGAAGTGGTAAGTGCTTTTATGTTTGTAAGTTTGACTTGTGGCGTTACTTTGCGTGGGTTGTAGTCGGAGCTTAGTTTGCGTGAGGCTGGCTCATGACTTGGTTTGCGCGGGTTGTAATCGCAGCTTTATTGTGAGGGGGGCAGGCCCCGACGGGAGTTTGCACAAGTCGAGCTCGCGGCTTAGTTGGCTATGGACCAATTACCAGAGAATGTAAATACTCGAACTAGGTATAACAAGGAATGCACTGCCTGAAGGTAGATGTAGTAAAGAGCGCGTTGCCATGAGGCAGTTGCTATGAGGAGCGCGTCGCCCAAAGGAAGTTGCTGTGAGGAGAGCGCCACCCGGAGGCAGGTGCTGTGAGCAGCGCGCCGCCCGGAGGGAGTTGTTGTGAGGAGCATGCCTCCCGGAGGCAGTTGCTGTGAGGAGTGAGCTTCCCGGAGGCAGTTGCTGTGAGGAGCACGCTACCCGAAAGCAGTTTTTGTGAAGAGCACGCTGCACGGAGGCATTTGCTGTGAGGAGCACGCTGCCCAGAGACAATTGTTGTGAGGAGCGCGTTGCCCGGATGCAGTTGCTGTGAGGAGCGCGCTGCCCGGAGGCAGTTGCTGTGAGGAGCGTGCTGCGCGGAGGCAGTTGCTGTGAGGAGCGTGCTACCCGGAGGCAGTTGCTGTGAGGAGCGCGCTGCCCAGAGAAAGTTGTTGTAAGGAGCGCGCTGACCGGATGTAGTTGATGCGAGGAGTGCGCTGCCCGGAGGCAGTTGCTCTGAGGAGCACGCTTCTCGGAGGCAGGTGTTGTGAGGAGCGCACTACTCGGAGCCCCGGAGGTTGTTGCTGTAAGGAGCGCGCTGCCCGGAGGCCCGGAGGCAGATGCTGTGAGGAGCGCGCAGCCCGAAGGTTGTTGCTATCACGAGCGCGCTGCCCGGAGGTAGTTGCTGTCATAAGCGCGCTGCCCAGAGACAGTTGTTGTGAGGAGCGCGCTGCCCGGAGGCCCGGATGCAGTTGCTGTGAGGAGCGCGCTTCTCGGAGGATGTTGCTATCACGAGCGCGCTGCCCGAAGGTAGTTGCTGTCATGAGCGCGCTGCCCGGAGGAAGTTGCTGTGAGGAGCGCGCTGCTCGGAGGCAGTTGCTGTGAGGAGCGCACTGCACGGAGGCGGTTGTTGTGAGGATCACGCTGTCCGGAGGCAATTGCTGTGAGAAGCGCGCTGACCGGAGGTAGTTGCTGTGTGGAGCGCGCAGCCCAAGGCAGTTGCTCTAAAGAGCGCGCTGCCCGGAGGCAGGTGTTGTGATAAGCGCGCTTCCCGGAGGCAGTTGCTGTGAGGAGCGCGCTGCCCCGAAACAGTTGATGTGAGGAGCGCGCTGCCCGGAGGTAGTTGCTGTAGGGAGAGCGCTACCCGAGGCAGTTGTTGTGAGGAGCGTGCTGCACGGAGGCAGTTGTTGTAAAGAGCGCGCTGCACGAAGGCAGTTGCTATGAGGAGCGTGCTGCCCGGAGGCAGTTGCTGTGTGGAGCGCTACCCGGAGGAATTTATTGTGAGGAGCGCGCTGCCCGGAGGAAGTTGTTGTAAAGAGCGCGCTGCCCGGAGGTAGTTGCTGTGAGGAGCGCGTTTTCCGGAGGTAGTTGCTGTAACGCCCCCGATTTTTTCTGCGATTATTTTAATCCTCGTTTGGCATTTCGTCGACGCGTTTTCTTGGCTTGTGCCATCTGTGGAGTGTGGTCTTAACTCCTTAGAACTAGGTGCCCTATTTTGTAGCCTGTTGGCAAGATCTCCCTAGCAAGCCGAGTCGTTTTGGGTGACCCGGTGTGGCCTCTCGGGGGATGCTTTTGTTTTTGCTTCGGGAGGGTATAACTCGAGTTCTGTTCGTCGAAATTTAATTTAGATTTCGCCGTTGTGTTCGTAGCGTGGATATTTTGCTACAGTGCGAATTTCGTCGAATTCCGAGGTAGTTTAGTTTTCGTGTCGTTTTGGGTGTGCCATTAGTAAAATCTAATTAGAAACCCTTTTTAATTAAGTGAACCGGTGGCTTGGGAGGCAGTTAGGCTGAACCGTCATGGCTAGCTTATTTAAAAGCCTTAATTAGAATCAGCGGCCCATTCTTCTTCTTCCCGAAATCGCTGTTCCTGTTCGCGGAAAACAGAGGAGAACTGCCAGACCTGCTTCTCCTTCGGACGGCGATTCCGGGAGTGTTTGTGGACGGATTTCGATTTCGAAAGCGGCGTTGTCTTGCTCTCGCTCAGATCTTCATTTCGACGGTAAGAGGTTTGTTTTTCGTGGAGTTTTAGGAGACTTGAATTTCCGGTTCTTGTGCTTTTCCGCCATTAAAGTGCGGGTTTTGCTTGTTAGGTGCTGCTCCTTCTAGTGCAGAACGAAGAGGAGGGAAGGCCGACCAAGCTTCGCCGGAAATCGAGGCAAGTGGTATTCTTGCCCTTGCCATTGTTGTTCTTTGATATTCTAGAATGTTTCCCGGTTAGCCCTAGGGTAGAAACCAAGCTTATTCTTTTTTATCTTGCTGAATTTAGGGCTTAGATTCGCCTATGAGCCCCCTCCTTGTGCTGTTTTGCTCAACCCGATGGTTGTTATAACCATTTAGACTCCAGATTTGTAATTCTAGTTGGGTGCTTTTGCGGGTGGAGCCGAGAGAGAGAGAGTGAGGGAGGTTGTTGTGGTAGGGCTCTGGTTAGAACCAGTCTTGGTAGACTCTCGGGTTTTGGTGTCGAGTGTGGTGCACACACTCAAAGCCAAAAGCCGCCCGGACTTGGCGTTGAGTGTGGTGGACACACTCAAAGCCATAGTTCGGTTTGTTCCTTGCGGCTGAGTGGTGGGGTGATTGAGTGAGAATTTTCGTCTAAGTCAAAATCGACGGGAATCACAAAGTGATTCTCGCCAATTTCGACGTGATTTCCACCGATCGGAGAGAATCACCCTTGATTCCCGCCGATTCGGCGAGAATCATCCTTGATTCCCACCGATCGTCGAGAATCAGTCGGCGTTCCCGCCGACCTCCTCTTGTTGGCATTGGCTTAGGTTTTTCCTGCGGAAATGAACTTTGGCGTAGGGTGAGTTGACCTCACTCAATGCCAAAGCTACTAAGGCGTTGAGGGAGGTAGACTCACTCAATGCCATTGTTGGGATTTGTGGTTTTGGCTGAAGGCGTTGAGGGAGTGGACCTCACTCAACGTCATAGCTGTTTTGGCATAGAGTGAGGTTAGCTTACTCAACGCCGCTGCCTCTTTTGCTGAAGGCGTTGAGGGAGTGGACCTCACTCAACGCCATGGCTATTTTGGCGTTGAGTGAGGATAGCCCACTCAATGCCAGAGATGTTCTTGCGGAGGGCGTTGAGTGAGTGACTCTCACTCAACGCCATGGCTGTTCTGGCGCTGAGTGAGGCTAACTCACTCAACGCAAAGGTTTGGTTAGGCACTGAGTGAGTTCCACTCAATGCCAAGCCGTGTTGAGTAACTTCAACACTATCTCTTTCCTCGATTTACGTTCCCGAGCGAATTCTTTGATTATATTTGTAATTTCCTTGTCGGCCATGTTTTTCTTTCCTAATGGCCGAATCGTGGGTCGTGGTTAGTAGTGGTGGTTTGAAGCTATTCATGGGGGAGGTGTTGTGTAATTTAGCCAAGGCCACCCTTATTCTTCTATCTTGCTCCAGGTACGGACTGGGCAAGGGGGTGGAAGGTCCCTTGTGCTTTCACATGTAGACCCTTGAGCTTGTTGGCTTGGAAATGGTGGTTGGGGGACTGAGTTTGCCTCCAACCCGGATCCATGCTGTTTATTTTTTCTACTATCATCTCCTACAGCTTAGGGTGTTAGAAGTTTTTTCCTTGGTAGATTGCAGCACTTTGGGCTCTTGGTAGCCTAGTAGACCCTGCAGGATGTAGTATCTGGGTAGGGTTGGTGCTGTTTCCTCGCACGTAGTGCATTCCTTATTATCTTGCCTTGGGCAGTTGTGACTTTTACTACTGTGTGTTTTCCTCTTTTATTTATTCCCTGATTGGCACTTCCATGCAGTTTTTTTCCTTGTTTTGCTTGCTGAGGTATTCTTTCTTCTTTTGAATGCCTCAGGTTCTTAGCAGTAGCCATTTTGGTGGCTAGGTTGCGGTGGTGTTGCTGGTGGTCTCTTGGACTTTGGAGATCCTGTTGCTTTGTTAGTGAGGTAGTTTTTCAATACTTTTCTTACAGACAAACATATTTGCCCGTGGGTTCGTGTCAGGTTGTTGGCACTCACTGGTAGTTTTTACCTTTGTACTAGATATATTACTTTTGCTGCTACCATTTTCTGGAGATAGTCAACTTACTCTGGGGAGAATTTATGCTAGGTTGCTAGTTATTTTAAAACTACAACTATTATTATTATACGTACATCGCATGATCAGCATGTTTTATAAAAGTAAATCACTATTTTTCCAAACAACGTATAAAGATCGTTTTCTTATATATAATGTAAATTAAATGTAGAGTCTTGCATGACATAAGTGGTCCTCTTAGGGCTCTTATGCACTCCTTAGGAAGTCAAACCTGAATAAAGTTTTTTTCCGCAGCGCATAAGTATGGTTTTTAACTGTGGACTAGGTGATCCACCAAGCCGAGGGATACGGCCTCTAAAGTATAACTGATTTTCTAATCATTAAACTTATAAATTTCTTTCATAAAGTGTAGTAGTTTGTTTTGCCTGAGCGTCAGCAGTTATCCCCTGCATGACGTGGCATCATGACGCACGTTTTCTCATACTCTGATAATTCTTTAATTCGGAGAAAATGCGGGTTGTGACAGTTGGTATCAGAGGGAGGTTGCTTGACAAGTTAGTCGGGCAACCTTCCTTTGATTGCATTAGTAGTTCAACATCATGTCATTCACACACCGATATGTCATCATCACGTCTTGGCAAAAGCACGAACACTACACTCATAGCATAACATAAAGTATACAGGGCATATTATATAGTATGGGATGCATAATATGTGTTCGTATATGGATCCACCATAGGGGCAACATGTGAGGGTTATGTAGTATGGGATGCATAATCTCACCACATGGCTGCGACTAGCACGTTTTCTTTTCTTCGTTGCATGCGAATGTTATGTAGTATGGGATGCATAACATTTTCATGCGTACGCCGCTTATAACATACATTAGGGCCTTTTTAGAATGCATAACACAAACATGCATAACATAACATTGCATAAGCACAACGTGCCAAGCTAAAGACTGGCAGGATGACATATGTACACACATAAGTTTTCGAGTCAAAAATAATATAAAGTCATGCATTCCTTATCTAGGCACAAGAATTAGTATGGTGGTGGTTAACAATCCTAGGTTAGGGCATAACATCAATTTTTGTAAAAAGATAAACTCCCAGAGCAAGTTTAGCAGCTTTAAGTTCATATCTATATATGTATTATCTGTACTAGTAGTTGGGTCTAGCCGTTGTACTAGGATCTAACTAGTGTTGCTATGACTTTAGGATGGCGAGACGTCCTTCGACTAGATCCACTCCCCTGTCTGAGGGTGAGTCATCTGGAGCTCAGAATGATGCGGTAATCGAAAGCTTGCGGCAAAGTAGCGATTCCTTGAGCAGACAGTTGGTGGAGGTGCGAGCCCAGATTCAGTCTTTGGTAGCAGTTGTGGCAGGTAAGAATCAGGGAGTGCAAGGCCCTGCAGGGGGGATTGTTGTTCCTCCCCCTCCTGCACCCTTAAGACCTCCAGTGGTGGTGCCAGCGGAGATGACCTTCATCTCGCAGTTTCAGCGGCTGAGCCCTCCCACTTATGACGGGAAGGCAGATTTCATGGTGATAGACGACTGGATGATCTCCATGGAGGATATGTTCTCGTACTCAGGAATTGCAGACGATCAAAGGGTGATGATAGCCGCCTATCAGCTTAAAGGTTTTGCTAAGAGTTGGTGGCTGAGAGAGAAGGAGAGCTTGGTATCTGGATGCTCTTGGGAAGTGTTCAAGGAGATGCTGTTGAGGAAGTTCTTACCCTCGGTCGAGCGTGACCGCCTCATGAACGACTTCCTCCATCTGAAGCAAAGGCAACTCACAGTGGGTGAGTATGAGATAGAGTTCAGCAAGCTGAGCCGTTTTGCCCCAGGATTGGTCAGCATTGAGGCTGATCGAGTTAAGCGATTTCTCGGTGGTTTGAGGAGTGAGGTACAGCAGTTGACCAATGCTTATGGGTCGGAGACTTATGTAGGAGTAGTGGAGGCTGCTCTGAAGGTGGAGGCTATTGAGACCGCGAAGAGCAGAGGACAGCAAAGTAGGAAGGATAAGAGGAAGTCTGTGGAGGAAAAGAAACCCCAGGTACCCGGTACGGTTCCTAGAAATAAGAGCAAAGTGGTGTGCAGTTTCTGTGGCCGGTCAGGCCACCCTGTCGAGAGATGTTTCAAGAGGGCAGCAGCTCAGAGGAAGGAGCAGGTTCATGCGATTCAGGGTGCTCCTAGGAGAGATGTCTCCTATTCTGTTTTCAAGCCACCCGGGCATGATGCTGCCTAGTGCTGGTCCAAGGATAAGGTCTGTTTTCAGTGTGGGCTGAAGGGACACATCAAGTCTAGGTGTCCTCAGGTTCAGCCTGCACTTCCTGCAGTTCCTCTTCAGGCGTTACCTCCACCTCAGCATGTGGACAAAGGAAAGGGAAAGCTGAACGTGATCTCTTCTGAGGAGGATCAAGCTTCGACTCAGGTCATCTCAGGTTAGTTGTCTTTCCAACCTGAATGTTTTGTTCTTGTCTTGCTAGAATGTTTGTAGTATTGTTGTGGTAGTTCCTTAGTTTTATATATTCCTATAGGGAAGTTTAAGGTGAAGAACCGCTGGGCGCATGTTCTGTTTGACTCCGATGCTACCCACTCGTTCGTGGCTAGAGCCTTTGTAGAGCGACATCGGTTGACTTTAGATCGAGTTCGGGATACCTTTCGTGTCAAGTTCCCCTCTGGTGAATCTGTGTTGTCAGATTTGGGCGTGTTAGATTGCCCTGTTTTGTTGGGAGACTTCCTTGCGAAGGCAGACCTGAAGATGATTGATCTGGAAGACTTCGATGTTATTTTGGGCATGAACTGGCTGTCTAGGTATGATGCAGTCATTCAATGCAAAGGGAAGCGTTTGGACTTCATCAGGGACGGCAGTCAGCCCGGAAGCGTGTATGCAAATCTGAGCCAGGATTCTCCTGTCATCTCTACGGTATGTGCTCAGAAGCTTTTCCTTTCGGACTGTTTTGCTTGTTTGGTCTCGGTGGTTGGGATCGCTGTTAGTGTACCGCGCTTAGAGGAGATTCCAGTTGTTCGTGATTTCGCCGATGTTTTTCCTGATGACCTCCTGGTCTTCCTCCCGAGCGGGATGTTGAGTTTGTGATCGATTTGGAGCCGGGTACGCGTCCTATTGCTAAGGCGCCGTACCGGATGGCCCCTCGAGAGATAGAGGAGTTGCGAGTCCAGTTAGATGAGTTGTTGGCGAAAGGGTTTATCAGGCAGAGTTCGTCGCCTTGGGGTGCTCCTGTTCTATTTGTGAAGATGAAAGATGGGTCAATGCGGCTTTGCATCGACAATAGGGAGCTGAACAAAGTCACAATTAAGAACAGGTACCCTCTGCCTAGGATCGATGATTTATTTGACCAGTTGCGCGTTAGCACGGTCTTTTCCAAGATTGACCTCCGTTCAGGCTATCATCAGCTTAGGATCCGTGAGGCAGATATTCCACGGACTGCGTTTAGATCGAGGCATGGACATTTTGAGTTCTTAGTGATGTCGTTTGGATTGACCAACGCTCCATCAGCGTTCATTGATATGATGAACCGTGTGTTCAAGGATTTCCTAAATAAGCTCGTGGTGGTCTTCATCGATGACATGTTGGTTTACTCTCGCAGCACTGGGGAGCATGAGCAGCATCTGCACTTGGTTCTATTGGAGTTGAGGAACCATAAGTTATTCGCCAAGTTGAGCAAGTGCGAATTTTGATTGCCTCAGGTCTCGTTTCTGGGCCACGTGGTGAATGAGGATGGGATCTTGGTTGACCCAGAAAAGATCGCAACAGTGATGGGTTAGAGTAGGCCGGGCACGCCCAAGGAGATCAGGAGCTTTCTAGGGTTGGCCAGCTACTACAGGAGGTTTGTGGAGGGTTTCTCTACCCTAGCTGCACCTTTGACTAAGCTGACTCAGAAGAATGTGGCTTTTATTTGGAGCGAGAAGTGCGAAGAAGCCTTCTTGGAGTTAAAGAGGAGATTGTGCACTGCTCCCGTTCTAACCCTTCCTACTGAGGGTGTGGATTATGATGTATACGTAGATGCTTCGGATATAGGTCTGGGATGCGTATTAATGCAGGTTGGTAAGGTGATTGCCTATGGGTCAAGGCAACTGAAGACTCATGAGAAGAATTATCCTACGCATGACCTCGAGTTCGCAGCGGTTATTTATGCGTAGAAGCTGTGGAGACACCTACTTTATGGGGCTCAGTGCAAGATCTTCACCGACCATAAGAGCCTGAAGTACGTGTTCATGCAGAAGGAGTTAAATCTGCGCCAGCGTCGGTGGCTAGAGTATGTGGCCGATTATGATGTAAAGATCCAGTATCATCCAGGCTAGGCCAATGTGGTGGCCGACGCCCTGAGTCGGAAGACGGGGAAAATCTTTAATCTCTCCGCCGACCGTTTAGTGGAAGAGTTCCTCCTTATGGATATATCAGTAGGATGCTGTGGCCTGCAGAGTAGTTTGTCAGTGGCAGAGCCGTCTTGGATTTCTTTGACCAGACTTCACCAGAAGAACGACCCGGATCTTGTACACTTATTCTCTAGGACTGAGAGAGGAGAGTTGCCGGATTATTCCATCGATGATGCGGGAACTTTGAAGTACCGCGGCAGATTTTGCATCCCCGCAGTTGGGGACATTAGGGGTATGGTTTGCAGAGAGGCTCATGGATCCAGCATTGCCTACCATCCAGGATCTACAAAGATGTATCGGGACTTAATGCAAATTGCCTGGTGGTATGGAATGAAAGGAGATATAGCTCGATTTGTTGCGGAGTGCCACACTTGCAAGCGGGTGAAGGCCAATCATGGAAGGCCTGGTGGCAAGTTGACTCCGTTAGAGATCCCGACTTGGAAGTGGGAAAGTATATCTATGGATTTCATCACGGGTTTACCGCGATCCCCGAGGGGATTTGATTCCATTTGGATCATAGTGGATAGACTGACGAAGTGTGCTCACTTCGTGCCATATAAGATAGATTACCCTATGAAGAAGATAGCAGAGTTGTACTTGAATGAAGTCATCCGACTACACGGTGTGCCGGTTAACATCATTTCTGATCGAGACTCTCGGTTTACTTCTCGTTTTTGGCAGAGTCTGCAGGAGGGTTTGGGTACAGATCTGAGGTATTCTACTGCGTACCACCCACAGACTAATTGACAGATGGAGCGGGTGAATCAGATAGTTGAGGATATGATCCGATGCTACATTTTAGACCACGGTGGAGCGTGGGATGAGCGGCTGCGACTTATGGAATTTGCATACAACAATAGTTATAAGGAGAGCTTGCAGATGGCTCAGTTCGAAGCCTTATATGGGAGGCGCTGCAGAACTCCGTTGTTTTGGGTGGAGGCTTGTGAGAGGCCATTGTTGGGTTCTGATGCGCTCGAGGAAATGGAAGTCGCAGTGAAGCTTGTTCGAGAGAAGCTTCGTATAGCTCAGGAGAGGTACGAGAAGAACGCCAATCGGCGTAGGTCTGCCTTGGAGTTTTCTGTGGGGGACCTTGTATTTCTTAAGGTTTCCCCGATGGTGGGTGTAAAGAGGTTTGGTAAGAATCAAAAATTGGACCCGAGGTATGTGGGCCCGTTTAAGGTTTTGGAGCGGATTGGCGTGTCAGCTTACAGGTTGGGTTTTCCAGCAAACTTCCCTGGTGTTCATAATGTTTTCCTTGTTAGCCAATTGCGGAAGTGCGTGCGCAGCAGTGAGCAAGTCTTGGACGTTGTGCCCCAGTTGGAGCCCAACCTCTCTTTTGTTGAAGTGCCGGTCCGTATTTTGGATACTCAGGAACGGGTGCTGCGAAAGATGTCTATTCCGATGGTGAAAGTTCTTTGGAGGAATCAAGATTTGGAGAGCGCGACTTGGGAGTTAGAGTTGGCTATGAGGGAGGCTTACCCTCAGCTGTTTCCCTGATTAGTTTGGTTTGTTCTTCTTCCTGTAATGTTTGGATTATTACTTTCCTTCTATAGTAGAAGTGTTGTGCGTAAAGTTTCGGGACGAAACTTTCTTTTAGGGGGAGTGACTGTAACGCCCCCGGTTTTTTCTGCGATTATTTTAATCCTCATTTGGCGTTTCGTCGACGTGTTTTCTTGGCTTGTGCCATCTGTGGAGTGTGGTCTTAACTCCTTAGAACTGGGTGCCCTATTTTGTAGCCTGTTGGCAAGATCTCCCTAGCAAGCCGAGTCGTTTTTGGTGACCCGGTGTGGCCTCTCGGGGGATGCTTGTGTTTTGGCTTCGGGAGGGTATAACTCAAGTTCTGTTCGTCGAAAGTTAATTTCAACTTCGCCGTTGTGTTCGTAGCATGGATATTTAGCTATGGTGAGAATTTCGTCGAATTCCGAGGTAGTTCAGTTTTCGTGTCGTTTTGGGTGTGCCATTAGTAAAATCTAATTAGAAACCCTTTTTAAGTAAGTGAACCGGTGGCTTGGGAGGAAGTTAGGCTTAACCGTCATGGCTAACTTATTTAAAAGCCTTAATTAGAATCAGCGGCCCATTCTTCTTCTTCCCGAAACAGTTGTTCCTGTTCGCGGAAAATAGAGGAGAACCGCCGGACCTGCTTCTCCTTCGGACGGCGATTCCGGGAGTGTTTGTGGACGGATTTCGATTCCGAAAGCTGCGTTGTCCTTCTCTCGCTCAGATCTGCATTTCTACGGTAAGAGGTTTGTTTTTGTGGAGTTTTAGGAGACTTGGATTTCCGGTTCTTGTGCTTTTCCGCCATTAAAGTGCGGGTTTGCTTGTTAGGTGCTACTCCTTCTAGTGAAGAACGAAGAGGAGGGAAGGCCCACCAAGCTTTGCCGGAAATCGAGGCGAGTGGTATTCTTGCCCTTGCCATTGTTGTTCTTTGATATTCTAGAATGTTTCCCGGTTAGCCCTAGGGTAGAAACCAAGCTTATTCTCTTTTATCTTGCTGAATTTAGGGCTTAGATTCGCCTATGAGCCCCCTCCTTGTGCTGTTTTGCTCAACCCGATGGTTGTTATAACCATTTAGACTCCAGATTTGTAATTCTAGTTGGGTTCTTTTGCGGGTGGAGCCGAGATAGAGAGTGAGGGAGGTTGTTGTGGTAGAGCTCTGGTTAGAACCAGTCTTGGTAGACTCTCGGGTTTTGGTGTCAAGTGTGGTGCACACACTCAAAGCCAAAAGCCTCCCGGACTTGGCATTGAGTGTGGTGGACACACTCAAAGCCATAGTTTGGTTTGTTCCTTGCGGCTGAGTGGTGGGGTGATTGAGTGAGAATTTTCGTCTAAGTCAAAATCGACGGGAATCACCAAGTGATTCTCGCCGATTTCGACGTGATTCCCACCGATCGGCGAGAATCATCCTTGATTCCCGCCGATTAGGCGAGAATCATCCTTGATTCCCGCCGATTAGGCGAGAATCATCCTTGATTCCCGCCGATCGTCGAGAATCAGTCGGTGTTCCCGCCGACCTCCCTTTGTTGGCGTTGGCTTAGGGTTTTCCTGCGGAAATGAACTTTGGCGTAGGGTGAGTTGACCTCACTCAACGCCAAAGCTGCTAAGGCATTGAGGGAGGTAGACTCACTCAATGCCACTATTGGGATTTGTGGTTTTGGCTGAAGGCGTTGAGGGAGTGGACCTCACTCAACGCCATAACTATTTTGGCGTAGAGTGAGGTTAGCTCACTCAATGCTGCTGCCTCTTTTGCTGAAGGCGTTGAGGGAGTGGACCTCACTCAACGCCATGGCTGTTTTGGCATTGAGTGAGGATAGCCCACTCAATGCCAGAGCTGTTCTTGCAGAGGGCATTGAGTGAGTGACTCTCACTCAACGCCATGGTCGTTCTGGCGCTGAGTGAGGCTAACTCACTCAATGCCAAGGTCTGGTTAGGCGCTGAGTGGGTTCCACTCAACGCCAAGCCGTGTTGAGTAACTTTAACAATATTTCTCTTTCCTCGATTTACGTTCCCGAGCGAATTCCTTGATTATATTTTTAGTTTCCTTGTCGGCCATGTTTTTCTTTCCTAATGGCCGAATCGTGGGTCGTGGTTAGTAGTGGTGGTTTGAAGCTCTTCATGGGGGAGGTGTTGTGTAATTTAGCCAAGGCCACCCTTATTCTTCTATCTTGCTCTAGGTACGGGCTAGGCAAGGGGGTGGAAGGTCCCTTGTGCTTTCACATATAGGCCCTTGAGCTTGTTGGCTTGGAAATGGTGGTTGGTGGACATAGTTTGCCTCCAACCCGGATCCATGCTGTTTGTTTTTGCTACTACCATCTCCCACAGCTTAGGATGTTAGAAGTTTCTTCCTTGGTAGATTGCAGCACTTTGAGCTCTTGGTAGCCTAGTAGACCCTGCAGGATGTAGTTTCTGGGTAGGGTTGGTGCTGTTTCCTCGCACGTAGTGCATTCCTTATTGTCTTGCCTTGGGCAGTTGTGACTTTTACTGTTGTGTGTTTTCCTATTTTATTTATTCCCTGGTTGGCACTTCCATGCAATTTTTTTTCCTTGTTTTGCTTGCTGAGGTATTCTTTCTTCTTTTGAATGCCTCAGGTTCTGAGCAGTTGCCAGTTTGGTGGCTAGGTTGCGGTGGTGTTGCTGGTGGTCTCTTGGACTTTTGAGATCCTGTTGCTTTGTTAGTGAGGTAGTTTTTCAGTACTTTTCTTACAGACAAACATATTTTCTCGTGGGTTCGTGTCAGGTTGTTGGCACCCACTGGTAGTTTTTACCTTTGTACTAGATATATTACTTTTGATGCTACCATTTTCTGGAGATAGTCTACTTGCTCTGGGGAGGATTTATGCTAGGTTGCTAGTTATTTTAAAACTACAACTATTATTATTATAAGAACATTGCATGATAAGCATGTTTTATAAAAGTAAATCACTATTTTTCCAAACAACGTATAAAGATCGTTTTCTTATATATAATGTAAATTAAATGTAGAGTCTTGCATGGCATAAGTGGTCCTCTTAGGGCTCTTATGCACTCCTTAGGAAGTCAAACCTGAATAAAGTATTTTTTCGTAGCACATAAGTATGGTTTTTAACTGTGGACTAGGTGATCCACCGAGCCGAGGGATACGTCCTCTAAAGTATAACTGATTTTCTAATCATTAAACTTATAAATTTCTTTCATAAAGTGTAATAGTTGGTTTTTCCTGAGCGTCAGCAGTTATCCCCTGCTTGACGTGGCATCATGACGCGCGTTTTCTCATACTCTGATAATTCTTTAAATCGGAGAAAATGCGAGTTGTGACAGTTGTTGTGAGGAGCGCGCTGCTCTGAGGCAGTTGCTGTGAGTGTAAATGGACGCCTTCGCACTTGGGAGAAGTAAGTGAGCATTTCAAACTGCACGGACGATGCTCGCCATCTATAGGCCTAAAATGAGAAAACTTTAAATTTTTTAGAGTTAAAGTCGTGAGACTGTTCTTGTGGAAATTTACATGAAGAATTCATAGGAAAGTAAAATTGATAAATACTACAATGGGCAGAGCCCTGCTGATAGGTACGAATCCCTCTCTTGGGTCAGTCGACTTAGGAGTTTCCCCCAGTCCATCCTAGCGAGTAGTTGGCCGATTTCCTTTCAGCAGACTTTGTGCTTAGCCCCGTGAGAATTTCTCCAGGAGGCCTTGTTCGACGAGACACTCGATTTTCTATTTAAGGTTTGAGCAATCTTTTGTGTCATGTCCTCGTCTCTAGTGGAACTCGCAATACTTTGTCCAGTCCCCCGTATTTTTAGCGAGGGGTCTGGGCTTGCGGAGCTCCTTGTTGCCTTGGATTGCATAAAAGACTTTTGTCCTGGAGGTGTTGAGGGGTGTGTAATCCCGGGGCGGCTGATCTCTCTTATGGTCATGTCGGCATTGCCCGTTCCGATGTTCTTCTCGGAATCTTCCTTCTTGGTGTCGAGGGGTCAGCTCCTCCTCCATTTTTTGCTTCTGGTTGCTATCAAGCTGTTGATGATGAGCTTCAATAGCCTCGTCGACTGCGATCTGCACCTCTACGCGGTGCACGAGGTCGGGGTAGCTAGGGACAGTTTCCCTCATTAATGCTGAATAGAAGCCGCTAGGACGGAGACCCCCAAGGAACGCTCCTCTTAACAGCTCTGGGTCGACCCCTGGGATTTTGCGAGCTTCTGCAGAGAACTTGTGGAAGAAGTCCTTCAAAGACTCCCCTTCATTCTAGCGGATACCTGATAAGTGGGAAGGGCCGCGGACGATCCTCCGATTTGCTATAAACTGATATGTGAACTATCTCGTTAGCTCTTTGAAGTTGGCGATAGTGCCTGCCCTCAAGGAGTGAAACCATGTGCAGGCTTGCCCCTTGAGAGTGGCTGGGAACACTTGGCAGAGTAACTGCTCAGGTGCGTTGTAGATCCTCATAATGGTAGTGAAGTGGTTGGCATGTTCCAACTGATCGTCAGTTCCATCAAACGTTTCGATATCGGGCAGTTTGAAACCATGAGGAATTGGATGAGCTAGGATTTGTGATGTGAGGTGGAGCCTTGGCAGAGTGGTCAGCGTGTATGAATATCACGTCGGCCGGCTTGCCGGTATTCTTCTACGATCACCTCCCGAATTTCCTTCCGGGTGAACCTCTCGAGCAAGGGAAGTTGGCCCTCGTCTCCCCAGTTATGGCGGTGTCACCCAGTTTCAGCTTCTGCACGAGCCGGGTGAGTGGGGCTGGCGGCGCCAGAGTATTCTTCGGGTGCCTCCTATCTTTGAGCTTCCTGAACCCTACCATGATTTGGCAGTGACAGGTTAATTGGTGCTAGAGGGGGAGTAGGAGGCGCTCCCAGATTCCTGAGCAGAGCAAGCATTTCAGTTTGCTGCTCCTCGATTTGTTGAACTCGCCCCTCGGGAGCAGTGACAGGTGCAAAAGCGGCCTCTACGGTCAATGGCATGTCCACCAGAGAGTGGGAGCGTGTTGGTTCAATGTGTCCTTCTGGGATGGATCCTTCAGCTATGCAGACGCTTCTTTTCGCCATTGAAGCAGAATTTGAATATTGCAAGGAGGCAGGTCTTGGCTTCTGAAGGATGTTGGGAATCGTTGTTCCCACAGACGGCACCATACTGTTGCGGACTAACTCAACGTTCCGATCGAGCCGGAATTCTTGGACTGTCTTATCTCTCGGAACGGTCGAGCGCGCACACAGTTAATGAAAGTAGAAAGTTAACACAAGAGGTTTTAACGTGGAAAAATCCCTCAACTGGGTAAAAAACCACGTGACCTGATCTATGCCGGTCAAAGTCCACTATCAGATTGCGGTTACAATATGTTTGGAGAATCAAGGGCAACAGACCGCTTCTCATTACAACTTGGAGATGAGAGAGAATTTCTGACTCACAATGGGCAACAGGCTGCGCCAAGGGAGTGCTAGATGCTAACTTGGTGGTTGGTGTGCTTTAGCACTAGTGGTCGTCGTCTTCTTCCCTTCTCTGCGCACTTGGGGACTTAGACGTTCTTCCGGCTCATAGGCAGCTTGAAGATGACCCAAGGGAGGAGTTCGACAAAGCTTTGGCCTGAGGAAGAAGAAGACTCTCGAGCAAAAAGTTGTGAAATGAGGAGGCCTGAGATTCCTTTTATAGCCTCCAGGAGGTGGTTATAGCGGACCCCCACTAACTTGGTGGTTTAGTGGGTGGTTACCTGTAGATCGGACGACGACGGATGCTTAGTAGTGATCGGACGGTGGCCAACCTGCAAGCGGCGGCAGCGGGCGGGCGGTGGCGGCGGCGGGCGGCAGCGGCGGCGGCCGGCGACGACGGCAGTTGTTGAGTGGGAGGCTACCATAATTTCTTCTATTATGGTTGAGATCATGGGGAGTGGGTCAACCAGATCAAAACTTTGGGAGGAGTCCTGAAAGACCAGTAAATAGTTGATAAAATACTCTGTTCACTTCCAAGGATTTATAAGCATATAGTATCCTCTATTTTGGAAGCTCGCGACATTGAAAAATTGTCTGTCACCGAGCTGATGGGATCTCTCCAATCCCATGAGGACTTGAATGCAGAGGAAGAGCCATCTCTGGACAAAATATTTCACACCAAGATGAATCTTAAAAAGAAATATGATAATAGGAAAAAATAAGGGGATTCAACCAACACTCCAAAATAGAAAAAGGAGCAATGGCATAAGCCAAAATGGTAAAGTAAATCCAAATCCCCTTATACCTGCTCCATCTATAAGAAAAATAATCATGAAAATAAGGATTGTTTTTCTGCTGTAAAAAATGCAAAATACCAAATCACTCGGATAAAAAATGCTGGTATAATAAGACTGAAGAAGCAATGGTAACTGAAGCAGAGGGGGATATCTACCTGTTTTCTTGTACAATCACTATCAAGACCGCTTTGTTCACATGGTTCATTGACAGTGGATGCTCAAGTCATATGGCCATTGTTGAAGCCAAAATTGACCTCAACGACTGTTCACAAACCAAAGTGCAACCGACGTCTACTTCTCTCAAATCTCGACCCCTGACTAGCTGCTAAGGTCCTTAAGACTGACCCAAAGTCTTAGCTGGGAGGTCCCACCTCACACCCGGAAGATCTCTGAGAGCTTCCCCTCCATAACCAAAAGCTGGACTGGGAGCTCTTCAGAAAGCACTGGAGTTAGAGAGTAAAATAAGAACCCTGCCTTCCAAAGAGCCCCTATGGGTCTTTTTATAGACTTCTCTTTACCTGAAAATACTGAAATACCCCTGATAGGTCTGCCAATAGCCAAAACCCGCTGCCATCCCAGGGGCATATAGGTAATTGAGCCCGTGGATAAGGAAATAATAAAGTAATCTTTTCCTGGGCACCGGGCCCTACCATGTGGACCCACCTGGCGAGAACTCCGGTTAAGACGGCTATCGCCGGGTCCCAATTGAACCTACCTTGGCGAGAGCTCCGACCAAGAAGGTTCTCGCCCGTAAGCCTCTTAATGCTATCGCCGCTGAAGGCTCACCCGGTGCCCTCTCGCCTACCTCTGGGCGGGAGCTCTCTCAAGGCAGAAGCTCATCTAGCCTGAGGCTCGAATCCTGGCGCGAAAGGTCTCGCCCATAACTAGGCGGGAGCCCCTTAAGAAGCGGGAACTCTGCTGATTTGCCCTTGGGCTAGCCCGAGGCTAGCCCAACTCAGACCATTGAAGCCTCTGGGTTCTACCTAGCGAATATGGGGTTGTACACAATCCCCGCTCTTTTCGAGCTAGCCCTGCGCTCGACAAGACAAGTCCAACCCCAAAATATTCGCTGGACACGTGCCTGTCAGCCAAGGGAATCTTTTTTGGCGGGCCCTACTGCAGCTATAAATATGCGCCGACGGGTGACCACAAGTCTTGCCTCCGAACTACTGTTTTTTTTTCACTGAGTTCTCGCCCGAGATTCTATGCGCGATACCAAGATGTCTGCTAAGCGTGCTGGCAAACCCCTTCCACAGGACCTTCAAGATCGGTTAAACGCGGCTCAAGTGCGAGCCTTAGCAAATAGTGCTGCGGTAGTGCCTTGGCTATCGAGGAAATCTTCAGACATCGGCCCTTCTGAGCCGAAGAAGAAAAAGGGGAAGAGGAAAGCGAAGGTGGTCCGGCGAGATCTTTCTCGCAAGAACAGGGATTCACCTTCTCCCACTCCCATCCCTGCGGGGGACCCCTCCCCTCCAAAGGTATGCCTTCCGACCCTGCTTACCGAGCTGATTGCGCTACAGGCCTGATAGTTAACGCGACCTCTCGCAGAAATCCGCCCTAAATGACGTCGCCGGGTGTTCCCCTATTCCCCCAGATTCATCAGCCCTCTCTCCTGAGGATTGAACGAGGGTCTTGGAGATAAATCCTCCAGCCGAGACCCGGGTGATAGGTATCCTTTCTACCACTTCTCAATATTTCAACCGTACCTTTCCTTGTCTGAGCTGTCTTCTCGCAGAGCCAGCTTCCGCCATCCCGGGTCTTGTCACCCGGGAGGATGAAGCGAGAACCGGCGAGCTGCTTCCTTCCGCGGTAGATCCCGCCCTGCAGGCGAGAGGGGTGGCCTTTGACCCTTCCGCTACTAAGGATGTTGAACATCCCTTGAGAGATGACAACTCTCTCCCTGCTTCCGGCCAGGCTGGGACTATTGAGCGCGAACCCTTCCGCCCAGGGCATGGAAAGCCTCTCCACCTCCTTTATGGAACTGACGGAGGGGTCGGGCCTTCTCACCCGACACTAGTCAATGGCTCTCGCCAGACTGCAGGTATGCGAGACATTCTTGTCGGCTGGTCGTTATGCCTTAATCAAAAACCTTGGGCACACTTTTCGCAGGGGATCCCAGCTCTTAGTCGGAAGCCAACGAGGAGAGAGAAGAAGAAGAAGAAGAAGAAGAAGAAGAAGATTCCCTTCCTCCTTCGCCCGGCGAGATAGAAGAAACCTTGAACGGCACCGGGAATGCGAAGGAGCGGAGGAGGAAGATCTCGGCCATTCTGGCCAAGCTCATCCGGCGAGACCGCGCCCATGCTGCCGCGGCGAGAGCGTTCCGCGAATCGGTGGAACAAAGGCTGGAGGCCCTGGAGCGTGATTTCTTCTTGGGCGAGACTGATCGACCGGGAGGGCCTACTGCCGAGTCTTCGCCAGGGAGATGCATCGCGCAGATACGGGATCATGCTAGGCGGATCAACCTAGGGTGTACCACCCTGTCATCTTACTTCAATCCGTTGGTGCCTCCGAGAACCAGGCGGCGGGAGCGAGGGCGATGGCGCTGGGAACCGTATTAGTTCATCTAGGTCTCGCCCCTTCTCCCTTATTAGCCTTCCCTTCCGCCATGTACCTTTATGCCTTTGTAATAATTGTTATTAACTTTATTCAGCTCTCGGCGGCAAGAGCAAATTATTATCCGCTTCTTCTTTCATTGTGCTGCGAATTTTAAGAATGTGTCGAAATTAGGATGCTTGTGCCAAAATTAAGTGGCTTGCGCCGAAACTATAGATGATCGTCGACTGCCGTCATCCTGCGGGGGAAAAACCGAGGCGTCGCCGGCCCAGATCGTGACAGCTGTACCCCGCCGTCATTTTCTCTCTCTATCGGACGGAGCCGTAACGACCACGGTTCCCTATAAATAGAGAGGTCTACCAACCGCATTTACTTCTCTGATCCGGAACCTCAACTCCCCTTCCTTGCTTTTGCCCAATTGCTTCCGCCTCTTTCTCTCTATTGTTCTCGCTATTACCCCCAAACTCAAAATGTCGGGCGAGAACGAGGGTCGCGCTCATTGCGCGGAAGCATTCTGCAAGCATCTCTTCCCCTCCTACACGCTCACCTTGGACGAATACAACCTGATCATCAAACGCTTCATTCCCGCTGGCTTCTCGGCGCGGAACCCGGGTAATCACGACAAGGTGAATACCCCGGAAGCAGGAGAGCTCGCCATCCCCCTCGAACACTTCGAGGTGGGCTTCCGCCAACCCCTCTAGCCGGAGATTCGGCAAGCCCTCCGCTGCTATGGGGTGGTTTCCGCCCAGCTGAACCCGAACTCTGTCGCGATCCTTGTGGCATTCATCTGCTACATGCGATCCGAGAGGATCGAGTTTAGTCTGTCGATCTTCCGCAAGCTCTTCAACTTCCACGCTAAAGGCGGCGTGGTCTTCTTCTCCGGGCAGCTGCTCAAGACCACCGGCCTCGCCAATAAACATCACCATTGGGGCGAGAAGTTTGTCTACGTCACCGGGGACTTCGGCAACGTCCCGCTCCGACCCGTCCAGTACGAGAATGCTGCTTACAAGCCGCCCGTTCTGGGGTCGCGCGAGAGCGCACTCCTGGAGTTCTTCGGAACAAAGGAGTTTGACGTTCTCTTCCTCCGGCGAGACGTCGACTCCCTTCCTCCCGTTCACCCGGGCGAAGGTATGGTCCCGCCTTATATTTGATCTTTCGTTAGGATCTTTCTGTGTTGAATAGCACTATCTTTGCAGGAGAGCGGGAGGTCCCTCTACGCCAACCTTTTGTTGTGGCCCCGGGTGTCGAGGATCGGGTTGCGAGAGGCTCTCTCGCTCTCGCGGAGGCCAGCGCTCGCGCCTGCCGGGAAGAGCCCGTTCGGCCTTTGGCGCCCGAAGCTAAGAAGAGAAAAGGCACTGCTCCCGCCTCGCGATCGCTGAAGAGGCCAAAGCCATCCGCTGCGGACAAGGGCAAGGACTTGGCCGTCTCGTCTGCCCGACATCCCGCCTTGGGCAAGTCCTTCGAAGGGCTGCTCCAGATGGCCAGCGAGATGGGCGCTGCCGCCAGGAGGTATACCGAGGCTACTTCCGAGAACCCCCGGCCGTAGACATGGCTGGAGGAGAGGGAGTCATCGCCGAGACCTCTGCCCGGACCCCACCCAGGGAAGTGTCTAAAGGGCACAGAAATTACGGTCTCAGCGTGAAGCACGTTGACGTGGAAGGGAAGCCTCTGCTCCAATGGGATCCCGAATCCAACAGGGTTGCGGTTTCAACGCTCCTCCCCAGCTGGTCGGAGCGGGATGAGGTTACTGGCGAGGCCTTCTCGCTGGGCTATGGCCTCTATAGCCGAGAGGGCGCCAGTTTCTTCGACCAGACGCCCACCCGGCTCCTGGCTTTCGACGCTACCCGGGCCCTGCTTCGCGGGTTCGAGCTTGGGCATATGTGCGCGCGTCGAAGCATAAACATCGACAAGAACTTTGCCGACATGTACAAGGCGAGGGAAGAAGCGGTGTCCAGAGCACGCTCTTCGGAGACAGAGCTTGCGAGTGCTCGACAAGAGTTGGCAGATGCTCAACAAGCGCTGTCCCTATGCCCCGCAGCCGAGGTAAGCGGGATCTTCCTGGACCCTTGCTCTCGCTACTCAAAGTCACGCTTGCGCAGTATTTACTGAGTTGATCTCTTCTCCACAGGATTCCGCCCAAGCCATGGCACTCCGCGTGGAGTTGGCTGACGTACGCTGCGAGAACACCTTGCTGAGGGACCAGCTCCGGCGTGCGGAAGCAGCGAAAGGCCCGCCTCCGACGCTTGATGAGAGACTAAAGAGTCGTCACTTCTCGGTGTACGACATCGACAAGCTGCCCAGGCGAACGCCCAGGCTACCGTCAGGCTGACGGTCGAGACACTGCGAGACGCGAAGCTGCTTCGGGAGGACGGCGTAACCATCGACGCCCGCCAACTCCTCCCCTGGCTATTCGATCCAGTCCCAAAGCCTCCCGGCGCGCCCGACTCTCCTCCTTCGTATATCCAGAAGTCTTCCTCTGCTGCCGGCGAGACGTCTGGGGCGAGCTCGGGCGAGGACTCCGGCGAGGACTCGGGTGAGAGTACCAGCGGGGATTACAGCGCGTCCCCTTGAAGTGCTTTCTTTTTTTTCCTTTTGATACATCTTTGTAATGAGCGAGAAGCTCCAAACCTCTGTAACTATTTAGTATAATGCAATGTTTCGTTTTTCACCGCCGGTGTTTGCTTGAACGAATAGGTTAGAGAGCCAGCGGCTTCCGCGCGAGCTTCCGCCGAGACCCTTAGCCTCTTTAGGGTCACCTTCCCTAGAGATTGACTAGGCGGGAGCCTTGCGCCATCGATAAGGTCATTATGCCCAGGTCTGCCGGGGGCCTCCTTCAGCGAGATCCCCCCAGCCGAGACCTTTTGGCCGAGACCCCTATTGGCCGAGACCCTGACTGGCCGAGACCTCTACTGGCTGAGACCTTGACTGGCCGAGACCTCTACTGGCTGAGACCTTTAGGGCTGTCTCTGATCTAGGCCAGGGTCATGACAAGATACCTTCCCACAAACTAGATATACGTTCCACCGGCGAGCCTTCGGACCTGCCAGCTAGATGAGAGCCTGCGTAGCGAGTCTACCGGGGGCTGAGCCGGGCTTGTTGTAACACTGAGTAACCACAAATCAAGAACCAAGGACTACGAGTCAAGGACCCAACCCATCCCCCACAGGCGAGCCTTCGGACCTGCCAGCTAGATGAGAGCCTGCGCAGCGGGTCCACCTGGGGCCGAGCCGAGCTCGGGGTGTCGATGAAGATCAAGCGAAACCTCTCCCCCACAGGCGAGCCTTCGGACCTGCCAGCTAGATGAGAGCCTGTGCAACGGGTCTACCTGGGGCCGAGCTGAGCTCGGGGTGTTGATGAAGATCAAGCCAAACCTCTCCCCCACAGGCGAGCCTTCGGACCTGCCAGCTAGATGAGAGCCTGCGCAGCGGGTCTACCTGGGGCCGAGCCGAGCTCGGGGTGTTGATGAAGATCAAGCCAAACCTCTCCCCCACAGGCGAGCCTTCGGACCTGCCAGCTAGATGAGAGCCTGCGCAGCGGGTCTACCTGGGGCCGAGCCGAGCTCGGGGTGTTGATAAAGATCAAGCCAAACCTCTCCCCCACAGGCGAGCCTTCGGACCTGCCAGCTAGATGAGAGCCTGTGCAGCGGTTCTACCTGGGGCCGAGCCGAGCTCGGGGTGTTGATGAAGATCAAGCCAAACCTCCCCCCCACAGGCGAGCCTTTGGACCTGCCAGCTAGATGAGAGCCTGCGCAGCGGGTCTACCTGGGGCTGAGCCGAGCTCGAAGTGTTGATTAAGATCAAGCCAAACCTCTCCCCCACAGGCGAGCCTTCGGACCTACCAGCTAGATGAGAGCCTGTGCAGCGGGTCTACCTGGGGTCGAGCCAAGCTCGGGGTGTTGATGAAGATCAAGCCAAACCTCTCCCCCACAGGCGAGCCTTCGGACCTGCCAGCTAGATGAGAGCCTGCATAGCGGGTCTACCTGGGGCCGAGCCGAGCTCGGTGTGTTGATGAAGATCAAGCCAAACCTCTCCCCCACAGGCGAGCCTTCGGACCTGCCAGCTAGATGAGAGCCTGCGCAGCGGGTCTACCTGGGGCCGAGCCGAGCTCGGGTTGTTGATGAAGATCAAGCCAAACCTCCCACCCACAAGCGAGCCTTCGGACCTGCTAGCTAGATGAGAGCCTGTGCAGCGGGTCTACCTGGGGCCGAGCCGAGCTCGGGGTGTTGATGAAGATCAAGCCAAACCTCTCCCCCACAGGCGAGACTTCGGACCTGCTAGCTAGATGAGAGCCTGCGCAGCGGGTCTACCTAGGGCCGAGCCGAGCTCGGGGTGTTGATGAAGATCAAGCCAAACCTCTCCCCCACAGGCGAGCCTTCGGACCTGCCAGCTAGATGAGAGCCTGCGCAGCGGGTCTACCTGGGGCCGAGCCGAGCTCGGGGTGTTGATGAAGATCAAGCCAAACCTCCCCCCCACAGGCGAGCCTTCAGACCTGCCAGCTAGATGAAAGCCTGCGCAGCGGTTCTACCTGGGGCCGAGCCGAGCTCAGGGTGTTGATGAAGATCAAGCCAAACCTCCCCCCCCCCCCCCCCCCACAGGCGAGCCTTCGGACCTGCTAGCTAGATGAGAGCCTGCGCAGCGGGTCTACCTGGGGCCGAGCCGAGCTCGGGTGTTGATGAAGATCAAGCCAAACCTCCCCCCCACAGGCGAGCCTTCAGACCTGCCAGCTAGATGAGAGCCTGCGTAGCGGGTCTACCTGGGCCCGAGCCGAGCTCGGGGTGTTGATGAAGATCAAGCCAAACCTCTCCCCCACAGGCAAGCCTTCGGACCTACCAGCTAGATAAGATCCTGCGCAGCGGGTCTACCTGGGGCCGAGCCGAGCTCGGGGTGTTGATGAAGATCAAGTCAAACCTCCCCCCACAGGCGAGCCTACGGACCTGCCAGCTAGATGAGAGCCTGCGCAGCGGGTCTACCTGGGGTCGAACCGAGCTCGGGGTGTTGATGAAGATCAAGACAAACCTCCCCCCCCCCCCCCCACAGGCGAGCCTTCGAACCTGCCAGCTAGATGAGAGCCTGCACAGCGGGTCTACCTGGGGCCGAGCCGAGCTCGGGGTGTTGATGAAGATCAAGCCAAACCTCTCCCCTATAGGCGAGCCTTCGGACCTGCCAGCTAGATGAGAGCCTGCACAGCGGGTCTACCTGGGGCCAAGCCGAGCTCGGGGTGTTGATGAAGATCAAGCCAAACCTCCCCCCCCATAGGCGAGCCTTCGGACCTGCCAGCTAGATGAAAGCCTACGCAGCGAGTCTACCTGGGGCCGAGCCGAGCTCGGGGTGTTGATGAAGACCAAGCCAAACCTCCCCCCACAGGCGAGCCTTTGGACCTGCCAACTAGATGAGTGCCTGCGCAGCGGGTCTACTTGGGGCCGAGCCGAGCTTGGGGTGTTAATGAAGATCAAGCCAAACCTCCCCCCCCCCCCAGGCGAGCCTTCGGACCTGCCAGCTAGATGAGAGCCTGCGCAACGGGTCTACCTGGGGCCGAGCCGAGCTCGGGGTGTTGATGAAGATCAAGCAAAACCTCTCCCCCACAGGCGAGCCTTCGGACCTGCCAGCTAGATGAGAGCCTGCGCAGCGGGTCTACCTGGGGCCGAGCCGAGCTCGGGGTGTTGATGAAGATCAATCCAAACCTCTCCCCCACAGGCGAGCCTTCGGACCTGCCAGCTAGATGAGAGTCTGCGCAGCGGGTCTACCTGGGGCCGAGCTGAGCTCGGGGTGTTGATAAAGATCAAGCCAAACCTCTCCCCCACAGGCGAGCCTTCGGACCTGCCAGCTAGATGAGAGCCTGCGCAGCGGGTCTACCTGGGGCCGAGCCGAGCTCGGGGTGTCGATGAAGATCAAGCCAAACCTCCCCCCCATAGGCGAGCCTTCGGACCTGCCAGCTAGATGAAAGCCTGCGCAGCGGGTCTACCTGGGGCCGAGCCTAGCTCGGGGTGTTGATGAAGATCAAGCCAAACCTCCCCCCACAGGCGAGCCTTCGGACCTGCCAGCTAGATGAGAGCCTGCGCAGCGGGTCTACCTGGGGCCGAGCCGAGCTCGGGGTGTTGATGAAGATCAAGCCAAACCTCCCCCCCCCACCCCCACAGGCGAGCCTTTGGACCTTCCAGCTAGATGAGAGCCTACGCAGCGGGTCTACCTGGGGCCGAGCCGAGCTCGGGGTGTTGATGAAGATCAAGCCAAACCTCTCCCCCACAGGCGAGCCTTCGGACCTGCCAGCTAGATGAGAGCCTGCGCAGCGGGTCTACCTGGGGCCGAGCCGAGCTCAGGGTGTTGATGAAGATCAAGCCAAACCTCCCCCCCACAGCCGAGCCTCCGGACCTGCCAGCTAGATGAGAGCCTGCGCAGCGGGTCTACCTGGGGCCGAGCCGAGCTCGGGGTGTTGATGAAGATCAAGCCAAACCTCTCCCCCAGAGGCGAGCCTTCGGACCTGCCGGCTAGATGAGATCCTGCGCAGCGGGTCTACCTTGGGCCGAGCCGAGCTCAGGATGTTGATGAAGATCAAGCCAAACCTCTCCCCCACATGCGAGCCTTCGGACCTACCAGCTAGATGAGAGCCTGCGCAACGGGTCTACCTGGGGCCGAGCCGAGCTCGGGGTGTTGATGAAGATCAAGCCAAACCTCCCCCCCACAGGCGAGTCTTCGGACCTGCCAGCTAGATGAAAGCCTGCGCAGCGGGTCTACCTGGGGCTGAGCCGAGCTCGGGGTGTTGATGAAGATCAAGCCAAACCTCCCCCCCCCCCCCACAGGCGAGCCTTCGGACCTGCCAACTAGATGAGAGCCTGCGCAGTGGGTCTACCTGGGGCCGAGCCGAGCTCGGGGTGTTGATGAAGATCAAGCCAAACCTCCCCCCCACAGGCGAGCCTTCAGACCTGCCAGCTAGATGAGAGCCTGCGCAGCGGGTCTACTTGGGGCCATGCCGAGCTCGGGGTGTTGATGAAGATCAAGCCAAACCTCTCCCCCACAGGCGAGCCTTCGGACCTGCCACCTAGATGAGAGCCTGCGCAGCGGGTCTACCTGGGGCCGAGCCGAGCTCAAGGTGTTGATGAAGATCAAGCCAAACCTCTCCCCCACAGGCGAGCCTTCAGACCTGCCAGCTAGATGAGAGCCTGCGCAGCGGGTCTACCTAGGGCCGAGCCGAGCTCGGGGTGTCGATGAAGATTCCTTCACCCAAGCCTATTCTATCATCAAGATGGGGAGACATAGTCGGTTAGCGCAAAAGCATTTTTAGGGTAGAAAAGACCTATTCTTGTGATAGCATTTTCTAGAGAGTCAACATTCTGAAAAGACTACTTTGAAATGATAACATTTATTCACCATATTACAACACCTTCTCCCCCTTCAAGGGTAGAAACGTTTTAAGTCATCACCGTTCCAGGTGTGGCTCAAGGTCCTTCCCTCCACATCCTGGAGGTAATAACCCCCGTTAGCCAGAACCTTCTCTATTATGTAAGGTCCTTCCCAACTGGGGTTGAGCTTGCCCACAGGGGCCGACCTTCCCGCTGCGTCGACCTTTTTCAGCACTAGGTCCCCCTCGGCGAATTGCTTAACCCTGATGTGTTTATCGAAGTACCTGGCCATTCGCCTTTTTATCTCTTCTTGTCTGATGGCAGCAACATCCCGTAGCTCTTCCACCATATCCAACGAGAGGCGCAATCCCTCCTCGTTCTCCAACCTCCAAGCTTCGCTTCCCTCACTCGCGGCTGCGACCTATGGAGACCGAACCTCGAACTCTACCGGGAGGACAGCCTCACACCCATGAGAGAGCTTGAAGGGGGTCTCCCCTGTGGCCGTGTTCGGAGTTATTTGCAAGGCCCACAGGACGGAAGGGAGTTGCTCCACCCAGTTGCCCTTCAGGTTCTCCACCTTCTTTTTGAGCAAGTTCACGATGATCTTGTTCGCCGCTTCCACCTGGTCGTTGCTCCGGGGGTGATGGACAGAGGCAAACCTGAGGTCAATCCCCAATTGGGCGCAGAAGCTGATGAATTCTTCACTGGCAAACTGAGGACCGTTATCCGTCACTATCGCTCAGGGTATCCCATGCCTGCATATGATTTCCCCCCACACGAAGTTCCTGATGACCTGGGAGGTAACCTTGGCTAAGGCCTTGATTTCCAGCCACTTTGAGAAGTAGTCGATCATGACTAGGAGGAACCTCCTCTTCCTGCTAGCTGGAGGAAAGGGTCCAACTAGATCCATTCCCCAAATGGCGAAGGGCCATGGGGCCACGATGCTCCGAAGCCTTTGTGCGGGTAAGAGCTGGAGGGGGCGTGTATTTGATATTTCAGACATCTCTTTGCAAACTCGACTGTATCCTTCCTCAAGGTCTGCCAGAAGTATCTTTGTCTTATCACCCTTGCCTCCAACGTTCTTCCCCCCGAGTGACTGCCATACTCTCCCGAATTCACCTCTTCCAGGATTCTCGGGACCTCCTCCTCGGTCACACATCTCGCGAGGAGCCATGATAACATCTTCCAGTGCAAGCCACCTTCCAACATCAGGTAGTGGGCTGCCTTTCGCCTAAAGTTTTTCGCCTCCTTAACCCCCTCTGACAGCTTGCCTGTGGTAAGGAAGGTCACCAATGGGTCCACCCATGAGGATCGCCGACCCACCTCCATCGATTCCCCCTCTTCAATCGCTGGTCGGAAAAGTTCAGTTACGGTCCCTCCTCCCCAAGGCCCAAACTTTGCCAACCGATCAGCTGCTGCGCTTTCCTCCCTGGGAATGTGTTGAATAGAGAAGGAACGAAACCCTCCGATGATTGCCCTTACCCTGGATAGATACTTCACGAGGGTAGGCTCCCGAGCCTCAAACTCCCCTCTGATCTGCGACGCTACCACCATCGAGTCAGTGAAGGTCTCCACATCCTGGATTTCCAATTCCCTTGCCAATCGAAGACCGGCTATCACAGCCTCATACTCCGCCTGATTATTGGTAACAGGGAAGTGGAAAACCACCACTTGTTCTATGGTAACCCCTTGAGGACTCACCAATACTACACCCCCTCCCAGGGAGTGCCTTCCCGAGGCCCCATCGACCATCATCTTCCATGCTTCGTGGGGCTTCGGCTCCTCCTTCTCAGTCTCAGTGACATAGTCTGCCAGAAAGTCCGCCACGGCCTGAGCTTTGATGGAGAGCCTTGGGACGAACGAGATGTAGAACTCGCTTAGTTCGATAGACCACTTTGCCAGCCTTCCCGAGTGCTCTACCCTCTCGAAGATCTTGCGAAGAGGATGGTCGGTGACCACCCTAATCGAGTGCGCTTGAAAGTATGGACGGAGCTTCCTTGCCGAAATAACCAAGGCATAAGCCAACTTCTCTAGGATGGGGTAGCGGAGCTCCGCCTTTTTCAGGATTCGGCTTACGTAATAGACGGGCAGCTGCTTCTTCCCCTCTTCCCTAACCAAGACGGAGCTCACAGCTTCCACCCCTACCCCGAGATACAAGGCCAGGTCTTCCCCTTCTTTGGGGCTTTGGAGCAGCGGAGCCTGGGAGAGTTGCCTCTTCAGCCCCTGAAAAGCCTCTTCGCATTCATCCGTCCATTCGAACACCTGATTACTACGGAGCACTTTGAAGAAAAAAGAACACCTATCCCCGGACCGAGAGAGGAACCTGCTTAGCCCGGCCAGCTTTCCCGTTAGGCGCTGGACTTCCTTGGCACTGCGAGGAGACTCCAAGTCCAATATAGCCTTCACCTTGTCCGGGTTAGGTTCTACCCCTGCCGGAGTCAAGATGTGTCCGAGGAACTTCCCGCGACTGGCCCCGAAGACACACTTCAAGGGGTTCAACCTCATCTTGAACCTCTGCAGGGTGGCAAATGTTTCTTCCAAGTCCCGCAAATGGGAATCCACGCATTTGCTTTTGACCAGTAGGTCATCGACGTAGACCTCTAGATTCTTCCCCCTTTGTTCTCGAAAGACTCGATCCATCATGCGTTGGTATGTTGCCCCTGCGTTTTTCAATCCAAAGGGCATCATCTTATAGCTGAAGCATCCCTCTCTCGTGATAAAGGAGACATCCTTGACATCGGGAGGGTGCATCCGGATCTGGTGATAACCTGAAAAAGCATCCAAAAAACTCATAACAGAAAAACCAACGGCTGAATCAACCAGCGCGTCGATTCGAGGCAGGGAATAACAATTCTTGGGGCATGATTTATTTAACAGGGAAAAATCGATACACACACGCCACTTTCCTCCCCCTTTCTTCATCATTACCACATTGGAGATCCAGCCTGGATACTGGATCTCCGAGATGAAGCCTGCCTCCAGAAGCTTCCTGACCTCCTCTCGGATGGGCTCCTCCAGCTTGGTGGCGATGGCCCTCATCTTCTGGCGCATGGGGCGAGCCCTCGGGTCCAGGTTCAGGCGATGACAAGCTACGTCCGCATCGATACCCGGCATGTCTGTCGCGCTCCATGCAAAGATGTCGATGTTGCTCTGGATGCAGCCTAGCATCCGCGCCTGGTCCTCGAGGCTTAAGCCTTCGCTGACCCGCACCTTCTGTACTTGCCCCGCTCTGGTGAGTACCTCCATCTCCACCACTTCCTCGGCCGGCTCCAGCCTCGACCGCTCCCATCCTGCCCTTGCCTCCTCCTGCTCAACTTCTTCTCCTCCGACCTCTTCAACCCCCATTGCTTCCACCAGGCCTTCTTCTTGCCTCTGCTCTCCTTCCCTTGCCTCTTCCAGGCTCATCTCTCCCATCTCCGCTACCTCCTCCATCATCAGGTCCTCCACCTCCTGCAGGCTCGCCTCCTCTACCTCTATACCTCCTTCCTACCCTGTCATCTCTTTTTCCAGCTCCTTCGCCTCAGCCATCCACGATACGGTGTTTACTGCCATCACATAACACTGCCTTGCCACCTTCGGGTCTCCCCTGATCCTAACCTGTACCCCTCCATTGCTGAACTTGAGGAATTGATGAAATGAGGAGGGGACACAGCGAAAGGCGCTGATGAGCGGACACCCAAAGATGGCATTGTAGCTACTTGGGGCGTCTACAATCACGAACCTACAATTCCGCGAGACGCCCCCAAGCTTCACATGCAGACCCACTCCCCCTTCTACCTCCTTCCTCTCTCCGGAAAAACCAAAAAGCGGTCCATCAGAAGCCAGGACCCTTTTTCCCTCCACCCTCATCTCATCGAAGGACTTTTTAAAGATCACGTTCATGGAGCTCCCGTTATCCACCAGTATCCGGGAGATTGTGAAGTTCTCCACCGCTGTCTGGATCACTAGTGCGTCGCAGAACGAGTCTTCGTAGTCTGGCATATCTGCGGACGAGAAAGTGATTTTTTCTTCTGGGGGGAGCTAGGGAGGTCGAGGCGACCCCTCTGCGGAACATGGTTTGAAGGCTCCCCATGCGGGTTGCCTCGATCCCCACTCCCCCATGGATCACTCTGATCCCCCCTCGGGTTCCCACATCGACCCTATCTTCACATCTATCCTCAGCCTCTCCCTGCTGCACCTCGACGGTCCTTGTAGGCGGGTCTTGCCTTCCTGCTCCTCTGGCCTCCCTCACCTCTAGAAATTCTGGGCAGGTGGCCGTTGCGTGACCTTCCTCCTGATGGAAGTCACAATAGGGCAACACCACCCTGCCCCCTGTTCCTTCTCCTCCTCCTCTTCTCCCTGCTCCTCAAATTCTTCTTCCTCTTCCTCTCCCCACCTCCATGGCCTCCTGCGGTGGTGGGGGGTGACCTCTCGGTCCCTGCCTCCATCCTCCCTTCTCGAGTCTTCTCGGCTCCCAGAAGTTGTCTCTTTCTTGAAAACCCCCTTGGCCCTGGGGGCGGCCTTCCTGAGGCCTCCAACCCAATCGGTTGTTTAGCTCCCTGCCCCCCCCCCCCATGCTGCTGTCCCTGCCCTCGGGGTTCTTCCCTCCTCCTATCTTCCCTTGGCTCCCTCTGCTCTCTCACTTCTCTCTGCCTCCCTGCTGTCGGCTCCTTCACATCATCCTCCGCCTACCTGGCCAGCTTCCTCACAAACGCAGGGTTTGCCCTCTTGAAGTCTATCTCCTTTGCCGCCCTCTCCATGAGCTCCTCAAAAGAGAGAGGGGGCACTCTCTTCAGCTCCATGCTAAAAATCCCCGGCCACAGCCCCAGGGTGAAGGCAAGCATCAGTGCATACCCCGGGACCTCCTAGACTAGGAGAATCTCCTCTTGGAACCGGTCAACATAATGACCCAATGTCTCCTCCGGCTTCTGCCTCACCGCAAACAGGCACTCAGCCTCCTTCTTCCGCTTCTTCGAAGTCGAGAACCTCAATAGAAAACCCCTGCGCAGGTCCTCAAAACTATAAATCGAGCTCGCCGGCAACTGGTAGAACCAGTCCCTGGCCTTTTCTTTCAGAGTGATGGCAAAAAGCCTGCACTTGAAGGCATCCGACATCTACCTTATCGACACCACATCCTCAAACCATTACACGTGCTGAACCGGGTCATCCTTTCCGGTGTAGTAGGTCATATCCGGCTCCCTGAACCCCTCCGGCACTAGGGCCGAGACGATGAGCTCACCAAAAGGGGTCTCGCCCCCTGCCTGGCGAGAGGGCCCGTCCCGCGACCTCGACTGGCTGGACCGATCCGCGAGACCGTGCCCGGGGAAGAGCTCCCGCACGGTTGCCTCCTTTTCGCCCAGATCAACCGGAACCTCCTTTCCGGGACGCTGGCCTGGGAAAAGCTCCCGCGCAGCCACATCCCTCTCGCCTACCTCCACCGGGATTTCCTTCCCGGGGCGCTGTCCTGGGGCGTTCTCGCCTAACAGCGGAACCTCCTCCACAGGAGCCTGCGACGTCTCCCACTCATTCCTTGCCGAGAAGGCCAAGCTGATCGTCTGCATGACCTCTCGCCTGAAATCCTCTAACATCTTCCTTGTCGCCTCTTCTCCCTGGGTGGGGGATCCTCCTGCGCCAGATCCTTCACCTTCACCTCCTGCCATGGGACTCGACTCAAGATTTTCTTGCACTGACTGCTTCCACGCTCACCGCACTAGAACTGTTGAAGCCAAAATTGACCTCAACGACTGTTCACAAATCAAAGTGCAACCGACGCCTACTTCTCTCAAATCTCGACCCCTGACTAGCTGCTAAGGTCCTTAAGACTGACCCAAAGTCTCAGCTGGGAGGTCCCACATCACACCCGGAAGATCTCTGAGAGCTTCCCCTCCAAAACCAAAAGCTGGACTGGGAGCTCTTCAGAAAGCACTGGAGTTAGAGAGTAAAATGAGAACCCTGCCTTCTAAAGAGCCCCTATGGGTCTTTTTATAGCCTTCTCTTTACCTGAAAATACTAAAATACCCCTGATAGGTCTGCCAATAGCCAAAACCCGCTGCCATCCCAGGGGCATATAGGTAATTGAGCCCGTGGATAAGGAAATAATAAAGTAATCTTTTCCTGGGCGTCGAGCCCTATCATGTGGACCCACCCGGCGAGAACTCCGGCCGAGACGGCCCTCGCCGGGTCCCAATTGAACCTACCTTGGCGAGAGCTCCGGCCAAGAAGGTTCTCGCCCGTAAGTCTCTTAATGTTATTGCCGCTGAAGGCTCACCCGGTGCCCTCTCGCCTACCTCTGGGCGGGAGCTCTCTCAAGGCAGAAGCTCATCTAGCCTGAGGCTTGAATCCTGGCGCAAAAGGTCTCGCCCATAGCTAGGCGGGAGCCCCTTAAGAAGCGGGAACTCTGCTGATTTGCCCTTGGGCTAGCCCGAGGCTAGCCCAACTCAGACCATTGAAGCCTCTGGGTTCTACCTAGCGAATATGGGGTTGTACAGCCATGGATCGATCTTACTTTGTTGATCTCGATGAAAGCTACAAGTCAGAAGTTATTTTGGTAGATAGAAAGAAAGAACGAGTTGAGGAAAGGGGGACAATCTCAGTCAAGACAGAAAAAGGAGAGAAGAAATTAATACAGAATGTTCAGTTTTCCCCCACACTCACTCAGAATTTGTTAAGTGTAGGACAACTTCTCAGAAGAGGATATCAAATTATCTTTGATCATTAAAAATGTTACATTATTAAAACAGCTTCCCAACAGCTTGTGGCCTCAGCAGAGATGAGTGGGAATACCATTTTCATAATCAAATTAAAACAAGGCAATCAAGAAGCTCTAACCTGCAGTCAGAACTTGAATTCATCCCCGGCACTGCTCTGGTATCATAGGCTTGGGCACGTTAATTTCTAGTCACTTTCTCTCCTACATACACTGGTAGAAGGCGTACCAACAATTGATTTCCAACATCAGGTATGTGAAACTTGTGCCCGTGGGAAGTCCCATAGGATGCCTTTCCCTCATGCTGCATTTAGAAGAGCCTCTAGTCCACTGGATCTCCTCCACATTGACGTCTGGGGGCCATCCAGTGTGCCAACTCTAGGGGGAAAGTTCTATTACCTCCTAATAGTTGATGATTATAGCCGCTTTATGTGGTTGTTCCATCTGGAGCAAAAATCTGTTGCTTTTGGGAACTTCCAAAAGTTCAAAATCATGATTGAAAAACAACTAAAAAAGAGTATTAAAACATTGAGAAGTGATAGGGGCGGTGAGTTCTTATCATCTCAATTCAACATCTTCTGTGAAAAACCTAGAATTCGGCGAGAACTCACTGCCCCAGGCATACCTCAACAAAACAGTGTTGTAGAAAGACACAATAAAACTGTGGTGGAGATGGACAGATCCATGCTCCTTCACAAAACATGTCCAAAAAACTTATGGGGAGAAGCTGTTTCTACTGCACTCTACATACTTAATAGATGTCCAACCAAATAACTTTTTAAAGCAACACCCTACAAAAAATTAGTGAAACAAAAGCCAACTGTTGGTCATCTAAGGGTGTTTGGATCAATAGCTTATGCCCATAAAATAGAGAAAGAAGGGATAAGCTTGATTACTCAAGCACCAAGTGCATTCTCATTGGATTTTCAGAAGAGAGCAAGACATATAGGCTTTTGAAACCAATGACAAAGAAACTCATTGTATCAAGAGATGTAACTTTTGATGAAGGAAGAGGCTGGGAATGGGGCTCAGAATCAAGCAATATACAATCTTTCGATTTACTGGTTGAGTTGGAGCCTTCCTTCAACTCCAACCCCATCCTAGCAGACAACTAGCCAACACAATTAGAAGAGTTAGACTCAGATCTTGAGTCATCACTGCCCCAAAAAACAAGAAGTTTGGAGGACATTTACAGCTCTATAGAACAAGTGTTGCTAGTCTCTGCTCCAACCACATACAAGGAAGCAGCAAAGGAAAAAGTTTGGAGACAGGCAATGAAAGAAGAAATATATGCAATAGAAGTAAATAAAACATGGTCCCTTGTACCTAAGCCAACTAACAAAATCATTATTGGCCTAAAATGGGTATATAAAGTGAAGCAGAATGAAGATGGGTCCATTCTAAAGCATAAAGCCCGTTTTGTAGAAAAAGGATATTCACAGAAATATGGTGAAGATTACGATGAAACGTTTGCCCCGGTGGCAAAAATGACAACCATTAGGCTGATTCTTGCAATTGCAGCACAATTCAAGTACTCAATGTACCAGTTGGATGTAAAATCCACTTTCCTTAATGGAAAATTGTCCGAAGAAGTTTATGTCTCCCAGCTAGAAGGTTTTGAAAAAAGGGGGAGGAATATATGGTATATCGACTCTATAAGGCTTTATATGAGCTCAAGCCCCCCCTCCCCCCCGTGCTTGGCACGACAATATAAGTTCCTTTTTCACAAAAGAAGGCTTCTCTCGCAGTTACAATGATCCTACAATATATATAAAGCAAGAAGAAATCAACAGGATAATTGTCTGCTTATACGTAGATGATCTCATCATCACTGGAAATAACTCAGAACGCATACACCAGTTCAGAGATAAGATGAAGCTCCAATACAAGATGACTGACCTTGGGCACCTAAAGTTCTTTTTGGGGCTACAGGTCAAACACCTAGAAGGCGAAATTTTCATCAGCCAGGAGCTGTATACCTCAAATATACTAAAAAAATTCAAGTTTTATCAATGCAATCTGACGCTCACACCCAAGGCTACAAATGAAAAATCAATAGTAAAGACGGAAGAAGAAGAAGCTAATGATGAAGAAGAATAGTGAAGTCTTGTGGGCTCTCTGATCTATCTAACAAACACTAGGCCTGATATTGAGAATTCCGTCAATATCGTGGCAAGGTTTGTTAGCAAACCAGGAAAGTCTCACCTTCTAGCTGTAAAAAGAATCCTATGATACCTGTAAGGAACAAAAATTTTTGGTCTTTTCTATAAAAAAGACAACAACGCAGCATTAAGGGGGTTTTTCGACTCCGACTTGGCTGGGGAGATCAACGATAGGAAGAGTACTGGTGGATATCTCTTTCAGTTTGGTTCAAAACCTATCTCATGGAGTTCAAGGAAACAATCAACGGTGGCCATTTCAACCACAGAGGCGGAATATATCGCACTCAATACCGCCATGTGTGAAGGGATATGGATAAAAAGACTGCTAGAGGAGATATGCAGAGAAGAGCTCAAGAAGGAGATAAAACTTCATTGTGACAACACCTCAACAATCGCTCTATCAAAGAACCCGGTGGATCACGGTCGGAGCAAACATATAGAGATACGTTTCCATTTTGTCCGAGAGCAGATCGAGAAGAAGATGATCCAGCTGGAGTACTACCCTAGCCAGGACCAACTGGCGGATATAATGACTAAGCCCCTTGCTAAAGAGCAATTTGCTGCACTGCGGGACAAGATTGGGGTTGCAAAATTGTGTGGTGCCACCAATTTAGAGGGGGTGTATGAAAAGAAATTGGGCTCACATTCTAAGAAAAATGAAACCAGTAAAATAATTAAAAGTGTAATAAATATTAAATGACATTGTTTCTAGATTTCTCTACAGGCTTTCTACCGAGATACATCTAGAATACTCTGTACTAGTATATATATGTATGGAGGTAAATGAATGATATGTTGATTGCCCTTTTGTCGTGTTAATTCCCTTCATCTACTCCGTGCTTGCTCCTTCTCATCTATAAAACTCCTATAAGATAGAAGAAATAGGAATTATTTTTCCAAGAGCACTCTCCTAGGGCAGAGGAGAGGAGGAAGATGAACAGTAATCTCCCCTGGAATTCTGTCTGTTACAAAACCTGTTGCAAACGAACAATTTTTTGGTTTTTTGCCCATTTTCAAAACCTATAGATTTTTGGTTTTAACCAAAACCAATTGTCTCCAACTAAAACCAACCAAACGAACACAGTCTAAAAAATTCGGATCCTCAAATATAACCTCACAATATCGGAACCGCTAGATTTTTAGGAAAAACCTATCATCACTACGCTCTTCCCCAACTCATCATTCCCGATTTTCTCAAAACCCATTTACCCTCGCTGCAAGTCTCCGTCCCCTCGATGCCCTCCTCTCTTCTCCCCAACGAAACAACGCCACTACCATTCAGACTACCATTCAGACGGAATGGATTTCTTCCCCATCCACATTACACCTTCCCTCTCTATAGAGTAGATCGGCTTTAGGAAGAAGAAATAACAGCACCGACCACTATCCTGTTCTTCTCCATTATCGAGAGTGTCTTATGTCCTTTCTTCTTCAGGGATCAAACCAACAGAGGTTCCTTTTCTTCCCCCGATAGCAGCAAGCAGGGCAGAATACTTTTGGGGGGAAAGTTGATGGTAAGCATAGCCTCTTCATCTTCCTCCGCCATCTCCTTAAGGTTACATGCAGGCTACTCCACTGTTTCGTCGACTCTTCCTACTACTCTCTCTGGAGAGAATTTTCTGTGCGCGTAACACATGAGAGAATTATGGGGGACCTTTTTTTAGTTCAAAAATACAGTTGGATTTTCATTGATTGTAAAATCCAGTTGAATTTTAGTTCGAAAAATGGACTGAATTTTTAGTTCAAAAAAGTAATTTTTACAGTTGAATTTTTACCCCAAAATATAGTCATATGAGAACTTAAAATGAGCGTAAAAATACATAGTTCAATATTTCGTAATTTATTTTGTGAAAAAATAGAAGACATAGGAGAATTTTATATTTTCCCCATGATCCTCCTCCTGCGTCTAACGCACAAAATTTTTTCCCTCTCTCTGAACTCTTATATTGCACTCCATTTCATTTCCAAAAATCTACACTTCTGCGTACTTAACTGTACTCCATATCATCCTAGTTAAATTTGAAGATCTCCAACTTTAACTGTTCCAGAGGTTTAATGTTATTTTTTTATGTTTTCTTTCTCAATGGTATATTAATTTTTTATTTATTTTCTAAGCATGCTTGCCTTTCCATTATTTGCGTTAAATCTTTGATCCCTTTTTCTTTTCTCTGTGTATATAGGGGTGCAAGTTGAGTTGAGTCGGCTCGAAAGCTCGATAAGCCGTCTCGAAAAAAGCTCGACTCGAGCTCGAGCTTGTGGAGCTCGAGCTCCACGAGTCGAGCTCGAGCTCATCTAGTGTTCTTCATGAGCCCGCGAGCCGACTCGTGAACTTTTTATTTATACATTTTAAAAAAATAATTAAAAAATATGAAAAAAAAGCTCGCGAGCTCAAAACGATAAGTTGGCATTGAGCTCGACCTCGAGCTGGGATAAATGAGCTCGTCGAGCTCGAGCTTAAAATGAAAAGCTCGAGCTCGAGCTTGGAAATTTTGCCAAGCTCGACTCATTTGCCCACTAGTCTATAAGTGATTTTTTTAAAAAAAGATTGTGCAGATTTTAAGTTTTAATATATCTTTACAATTATAAAACAAATATCAAATTCATGAATTTTAAACTCATTAGAATGATTGCACCTATTGAATTTAGCATGATATTGTATCCACTGTATGATCAAACCACACCCTTTCCCTCTAGTTTTTTTAGGTCTCCTAAACCTATTGTATCCGCCCTGGACGCCGACAAGCTCAGGACGGCCGGTGGCCGGCGAGCCCGCAGCCGCCCCGCTATAAAAAAAATGCAGCATTACAGCAGGGCGGTCGCGCCGGTGTGTGTATATATATATTTATACCATTATAAAAAAAATATAAATTTCATGAATTTTAAACTCATTGGAGTGATTGTCATCGTTCAATTTGACATGATATTGTATCCACCGTACGACCAAACCACACCCCCTCTCTCCACTTTTTGTATAGGTCTCCTAAACTTATTATATCCGCCCGGGACGCCGACGAGCCCAGGAAGGTCGGTGATCGGCGAGCCTGCATCCGCCCCGCTGTAAAAAAACTACAGCATTACAGCGGGGCGGCCGCCCTAAACCCAATATATTATATCATTACATTATAAAGGAAATATCAAATTCATGAATCTTAAACTCATTGGAGAGATTGCAGTCATTGAATTTGGCATCATATTGTATCCACCATATGATGAAACCACACTCCCTCCACTTTTTTAATGGTCTCCTAAAACTATTGTATCCGCCCTGGACGCCGACGAGCCCAGGGCACCCTGTTGTAAAAAAACTGCAGCATTACAGCGGGGCGGCCGTCCTAAATTCTATATATTATATCTTTACCACTATAAAGGAAATATCAAATTCATAAATTTTAAATTCATTGGAGTGATTGTAGCCGTTGAATTTGTCATAATATTGTATCCACCTTATGATCAAACCACACCCTCTCTCTCAACTTTTATATAGGTCTCCTAAAACTATTGTATCCACCCTTGACGCAGACGAGCCTAGGGCGGCCGGTGGCCGACGAGTCCGCATCACCTAGCTGTTAAAAAAACTGCAGCATTACAACGGGTCAGCCGCCCTAAATCCTATATATTATATTTTTACTATTATAAAGGAAATATCAAATTCATGAATTTTAAATTCATTAGAGTGATTGCATCTGTTGAATTTTGCATGATTTTATATCCACCGTATGATCAAACCACACACTCTCTCTCCACTTTTTTATAAGTCTTCTAAACCTATTGTATCTTCCCTAGACGCTGACGAGCCTAGGACAGTCGGTGGCCGACGAGCCCGCAGCCGCCCCACTGTAAAAAAAAACTGTTGCATTATGGCGGGACGGCCACCCTAAATCCTATATATTATATCTTTACCATTATAAAGGTAATATCGGATTCATTAATTTTAAACTCATTGGAGTGATTGCAGCCTTCGGATTTGGCATGATATTGTATCCACCGTATGATCAAATCACACCCTCTACCTCCATTTTTATAGGTCTTCTAAACCTATTATATCCGCCCTAAATGCCGACGAGACCAGAGCGGCCGGTGGCCGGCGAGCCCACAACCGCCCTGCTGTAAAAAAAACCGCAGCATTATAGCAGGGCGACCGCCCTAATCCTATATATTATATCTTTACCATTATAAAGGAAATATCAAAATCATGAATTTTAAACTCATTGGAGTGATTGCAGTCGTTAAATTTGACATGGTATTGTATCCACCGTATGATCAAACTACACCCTCTCTCTCCACTTTTTATAGGTCTCCTAAACCTATTGTATCCACCCTAGACGCCGACGAGCCCAAGTCAGCTGGTGGCCGGCGATCTCGCAGCCGCCCCGCTGTAAAAAAACTGCAACATTACAACGGAGCGGCCACCCTAAATCCACTATATTATATCTTTACTATTATAAAGGAAATATCAAATTTATGAATTTGGAGTGATTGCAGTCGTTGAATTTGGCATGATATTGTATCAACCATATGATCAAACCACACCCTCTCTCTCTACTTTTTTATAGCTCTCCTAAATCTATTGTATCCGCCCTGGACGCCAACGAGTCTAAGGTGGCTGATGGCCGGCGAGCCCGCAGCCGTCCCGCTGTAAAAAAAACTGCAGCATTACAGTGGGGTGGCCGCCCTAAATCCTATATATATATTAAATCTTTATCATTATAAAAGAAATATCAAATTCATGAATTTTAAACTCTTTGGAGTGATTGTTGCCGTTGAATTTGACATGATATTGTATCCACTATATGATCACGCCACACACACTCTCTCTCTCCACTTTTTTATAGGTCAAACTCCTAAACTTACTTGTTGAAGTCAGGAAAAATCCCAAGTTCAAAAATCGGATCAAGGCATCCTAAGACTACTTGCTCCACAACAAGGCTAAACGGCTAAGGAGACTAGGACGAAAAAGAAGTGAACAAACATGACCCCGGATGTTTCGGCAGGAAGGTCCCACCATGTACCCGGATGCTTGGAAGAAGCAACCCCTCCACAACCAAAATTGGCCGAGCTAGGTACGAGGGAGACTAGTTGGTGACAAAGACGCGAGGTCGCGATCTGGTCTCTAAGGAAAAGGAATCCAATGGTTCACGAGGTTGCTCTTTTTTTCTGTACGCTCGTATTTTTTCTGCGACTTTTCGTGTATGTCTTGTGCAGGTCTTGGCGAGGTCCCGGAAAGCCTTATGCGAGATAGAACTAGGAGTTAGGGTTGCTCTTGGCCGATATGCGACTTAAATAGATGCTCGCACGAGGTTGATACCCCTATCTTGGACTATAAATTGAGGGGGTAGGTAAATCATAAGTACGCTGCTGCGATTTCTTAACTTATACTCGCGAGTAACTTTTCTTGCTTGTCTATCCTTTGTCTTCTCACTACTCGCGCCTCCTTGCTCGCAAAACCAACTCGCTCAAGATGGTAGGGGATGATGCCAACGCTCGCCGACATGATCATGCCGCGAATTTTATCGATGCCTCCTTCAAGAAATCTGTCACCTCTGAGCGAGACTTGAAGGTGTTTCGACAACGACATCTCGTCGAGGGCTACTCGGCCAGACTCCTCGCACAGACTGAGCGACTAAATTCTTACATTGAAGGCGGGTTGATACTATCTCTCCGTCACTTCGAGGCTGGCTTGCGACTTCCATTATGGCCAGAATATCGTCAGATCCTGTAATACTTTGGCATTGTGCTCGCTCAAATCAACCCCAATGGTATGTCAATCATCATCGAATTCCTATGCTTCTTGCGAGAAGAGAGGATCATCTTCAACCTCTCAGTCTTAATGAAGATATTCTCCTTCGCGACGACGTCGAACAGGATCGTCTTCTTCAGCAGCCATGTAAGCACGCTGGTCGGGACGGCGAACAAAGTCCACCGATGGAGCAAATATCTAGTCGACATCACTGCGACTTCAACGGCATGTTGGGAAGGTCACATCAACCCGCCGACGTCAACTTCCTGCCGCCAATCTTGGAGGACGCCCGCGAGAATCTAGTAGAGGCTTTCCGTGGGCGACGATTCGACGTCATCCGTTGGCGAATCAACGTCAATGTTTTTTTAAAGGTCCACCCCTGCGAGAGTAAGTCTTCGAAGTTTGATCATACTCGCCTATTTCTCCCATCTTGTCGTTAAGAAAGTCGCACTAATTGCTCTTGACGCTCGCAGTACCGTCCGAGCTCCCGACGAAGCCGCTTCCTCCGGCCAAGGAAGTCGCCTTGTCACACCCGGAACCCTCTAACCAGCCGCCAGAATTTGGGGAGAAGAAGAAGCTCGCTAAGGGGAAGGAGAAGGTCAAATTGCCGGACCAAGCGAGCAAATGGGCTAAAGTATCTCGCCAACTATTCAAGGACCGGGAATCTCCAATTGACGTTAGGGCTCCTTACCTTCACCCAAACTACAACCTTGGGCGAGAAGGTAAGGATGCCTCCGGCTTCCCTCTAGTTTCCTAGTCTGCGGGCAAGCATAGGGTATCAGTGAGCACCAATCTCCCTGTTTGGTTTGAGTACTGGTAAGACAAGGGGGAGACCTTTGACATCCTCCATGCCATCTACGGGCGATCCGATGTTGAGTCCATGGTGGAGCTTAACCCAGAGGAGCTCGCCCAACTGACCTCACGCTCTATTCTGCAGGCTGCCGTGCTGTGCCATTTCTCGGCAAGGAAGTTGCTCAAAACGCGTGAGGCGCTGAAGGTTGTCTCGAAGAAGGCGATAGACCTCGGGATGCAATAAGCTCGATGGAAGGATCATGAGGTAAGTCGCCTCCTTGGCGCGACATAGTTAACATTAACTTAGGTGGTTTTGCTGATGGTCCGTTGATACTCGCAGGCTTCCGAGGTTGAGATGGCGAAAAGAATTTCTATGCTCAAACAGGAACTCGTCGACACCAATGCCGAGTTAGAGGCTTCCCAAATTTGGGTCGCCGACTCAAAACTCGGCGGGTGACTCCTGGAGATCGCTGCGTCTCTTTGGAATCTCGCCCAATAATGTCGTCGCAGGACGTAATCGACCATGGGATGGTCAAGAAGGCACGCCCTCATGGGGATGAGATGTCGGCCATTCGCCAGGGAATAGCGCGGGCGACGGGGGATATCATCCTTGCTAGATTGAGGATCGGCGACCATCTTGACGAGATGTCTATGAAGTTGACTATCGAGGACCTGATTCCAGAGCTGCTCTCTGAGGAGTCTAACTCGCCCGACTGTGTCCTTTCCTCAGCGTCGGGCTCTAGCGGCAGTAGTAGCCACAATAGCGAAAGCAGCGAGGGCGAGGAAGAAGATAGCGGAGAGGGCGAGGAAGAAGGAGACGCCGACAATGGCGACGAAGAATATCAGACTGATATTAGAGACGATGAGTCCTAGTTGCTTGCCGATATTCTTCATACTCGCATACTCAATATTGTAGATACTTGGAATTTTTTTGAAACTTGTAAAATTTTGATATAGTACAAGTTTTGTTATCTATTTTTTCCTTTTCCTTGTGCTCGTATGTTGGCTTATTGAGGGTTCTCACTAGGCTCATAGGCTTGGGGAGGATGGGTGTTTATGATACGCTCACTCGCACACAGATATCGGACGTCGCTCATCAAAGCTTATCGCCTACTCGCAAGTTGCCACCCCTTGTTTGCACATCGATACTCATATTTGCTCCTAGTCGCGTGCTATCTTCAGCATACTAGCACCTGCATAGTCTTACATCTCGCAAGGAGCTTAGCTCAATTGAGTTTGAGGTCGTAGACGATACCTAGCAGGAGCCGAGCTCAACTGGTGGTGGGAGGTAGTCGACACCCAACAGGAGCCAAGCTCAACTGGTGATGGGAAGCAGTCGAATCGGGTAGCTAGTGTGAGTCCAAGTTATATGCATATTTTTGGACTCATCTGAGCTAGTTTTCTCATTGTTGCACTACACTTTAGAGCCATATTTGTTCATATTTGTTATTATGTCCATTCCATGTTAAGTGCACTTTTGGCCTGCTTTCAGTGTGATTTCATAGTTATTATTCTTTTTTCCTACTTGGTGTTTTGCTGTGTATGGAGAATGTGGTACGCCCGTCTCGGTGGCTCTGCTGTTTTTGTTGCAGGTACATGAGTGGTGAGCGTATTTCGGATTATTTTGGAAAGTTTTCCACCTAAGGGCCACTGGTCGTGCGTTTTTACATGTGCATGGTCAGTGGACTCCTTAGCGCACAACCACTGGTCGTGAGCCACTGATCGTGCGCACTATTCTCCACTTTTCCAAGTTCCTTCTGGGACAATCGCACGACCATTGGACATAGTGCGCACGACCACCGGTCGTGCGCCACTGCTCGTGCGTGTTACCCCAGTTTTTCTTGAGTTTTGTCTTTGCTAATTGCACTATCAAGGGATCAAGTGAGCACGACCACCGGTCCTGCTCCACTGATCGTGCGCATATATATTATTATTTTTGTCTGCTACAGGTTTCTCTAGAGCAGAGCGCACGATCATCAACCGTCAGTGCGCATGACCACTGGTCGTGCGCCACTGATCGTGCACTCTGATTTTCTGCTACTGTATTTAGCCCGTGCTCTACGATTTAGGTCAACGCCTTTTATTTTTCCACCCCGCTGCTGCGTGCGAAGCACCGATTTTCATCCCCATAGGTCCTCCACTCATCTCCATCCTCCGGGAAGCTTTCTCCGGTGATGCGAAGCCATTTTCAACACTTCAGAGAGTTTTCAGCCACCAGCAGCTTGCAACAAGACTCTTTCGGTACATCTCATTTGGGCAATGGGAGAAAAAATTGAAGGAAGGGAAGTAGACGGAGGGATACAAGTGGATTGAAAACCCATTTACCTCCGGAAGCAACCAACGGTCAGAGTCGAGAAGTGGATTGACAACCCACCGCTCTGGCCAAGAACCACGACTATGCTTTCCTCCTATCGGTTTATTCTACCTTTTTCTCATAGTGAAGTGTATTCTTAAGCTTGTAATGAACTTAAACTTACTTTATTTGTGTATGAATGAAGTTTGTTTTGTCTAGTTGCATTCCTTGTTGTTAGCTGTGTTGCACTCGCCTCCATCCACATCCCTTCCACTCGCGCACTAGAACCACACTAGCAAAGGCTTGTGTTGGAAGTCGAAGAGGTGATTGCGACCCTCACTTTCCACACTTGTGATCATTCCATCCGCTTGCTCTCCATCCATCTGCCCAACGAAGCATGGCATAGTGGTCTGCACTAATTCCATCCACCAAGTGAAGCGGTGCTTACGACCCGCATTAGTTTTCTTTTTGTTTTGATAGCATTAGGAATCAAAAAACCAAACCCCTTGTGATTTCGTTAAACTCTTAGTGAAGATATTACTACGACGCTATCACAATACACAACCTGTATTCCCTAGAGATCGACATTCGGGGAAGCTATACCTAAATTTATTACTTGACAGCGACCGGTGCACTTGCCGACATATCAACTAGTAGTCGGTTTGCAGGGAAGAAGCCCGTACATAGATCACGGACTACGACATCACTTAAACGAGGAAATTTCTTCTCCTCTGGTGGGGAGAAGTAGTCGACACCCAGCAAGAGCCAAGCTCAACTGGTTGTGGGAAACAGTCGACACCCAGCAGGAGTCAAGTTCAACTAGTGGTGTGAAGCAGTCGACTCGGGTGGCTAGTAGTTACTTTGCATGGGAGAAGCCTGTACAGAGATCACGAACTACAACATCACTCCAACGAGGAACTTTCTTCTCCTCTGGTGGGGAGAAGTAGTCGAAACCCAGTAGGAGCCAAGCTCAAATAGTGGTGGGAAACAGTCGACACCTAGCAGGAGTCAAGCTCAACTAGTGGTGGGAAGCAGTCGACTTGAGTGGCTAGTAGTCGGTCTGCAGGGGAGAAGTCCGTACAGAGATCACGGACAACAACATCACTCCAACAAGGAACTTTCTTCTCCTTTGGTGGGGAGAAGTAGTCGATATCCAGCAGGAGCCAAGCTAAACTGTTGGTAGGAAACAGTCGACACCCAGCGGGAGCCAAGCTCAACTGGTGGTGGAAAGCAGTCGAATCGGGTGGCTAGTAGTCGATCTGCAGGGGAGAAGCTCGTACAGAGATCACGGACTACAGAATCACTCCAATAAGGAACTTGTCTCACCTGAGGGGGTTGGTGGTCGATATGTAGGAGGGGAGCTCATGCATGGACCTAGACTTACGATATCCCTATAACTCGGGGACTTTCATGGTTGTTGAGGTAGTTTATCCTGATAATTGAGTAGCGACAAAGAGATTAGCAGTATCGATACTTTGAGAGTAAAGGATATTTTTCAAACGACACAACTCATTCCGTCGAATCGGGAGGTTGACGTCCAAACCTGTTCTTAATAATTCTTACAGTCCGAGGAGAGATGTAATCGGGCGTAGCTAAGCTGACATGCAAAGGAGGGAGCTGATCTCAGTCGTCAATGCAGGGGCTCGGTCTTACAAGGATGCTCATATTATGAGGCATCGTCCCAACGTCTTCCCTGGGCTTATTCAGTAGGAACGGGACGAAGGCTCGTGTCCCGATCCAAATGTGAAGATTTCATCTGGCTAGGCCAGTTGGCCTCAGAAGCTGGTGTGTGAGCGAAGGGGAACATCTCTTTGAGGGTCCTGTAGGGCGCACTCGAGGTTAACCTCATCCCTTGAGCTTGCATTTGCTTTTCCCCTGGCAGGTTATCCTACTTTGGGTATAACTGAGACGCGTAAATATCCGAGGAGGCACTTGGTGGGGTTGGCCCTTCCTCGAGTACAGGAGGTTAGCTTCTCAGCCTTCTCCTAATAGTTCCTCTAGTCAAAGGAGAGATGCAGCCGGGGGTAGCTAGGCCGATATGCAAGCGGGGAGCTGATCTCGACCGTCAGTGCAGGGGCTCATTCTTATATGGATGCTTAAATCCCAGACATCGTCCCATCCTATGCCCTCGACTATTTAGGAGAAGCAGGTCGAGGTCTGATTTTTCAGATCGATAGAGGTTGATCCTTCAAATTATCAAAATATCTTGCAATGGAGACAACATAAAGGAAGCAAACAAACAGGTGTGTGTGTGTGTGTGTATATATATATATATATATATATATATATACGCTAACGAGATTACAAGGAAGCAAAATGTGCGGCTACTAGGGATAGAACCTTTTCAGGTCATCCCCACTCCAGGTACCTCCCAGTTGTTCCCCTTCTTGATTTTGCAGACGATAGCCTCCAGTGGCTAGGGCTCCCTGTACGATGAAGGGGCCTTCCTAGTTAGGGTATAGATTACCCACTGCAGCCCCCCTTCCTGCTGCGTCCATTTTCTTTATGACCACGTCTCCTGCTAGGAAATTCTTGAGGCGTACGTTTTTGTCGAAGTGCATGGCCATGCGTATTTTGATTTCCTCCTGGCGGATGGCGGCAAAGTCGTCGAGTTCCTCGATGTAATTTAGTGAAAGCCTTTGAGCGTCTTCATTTTCCAAGCGCCATCCTTCACTGCCTTTTCCTGCCGCTATAACCCTCGGACTTCGAACCTGAACTCCACTAGGATGAGTGCCTCAGACCCGTGGGATAACTTGAAGGGTGTTTCCACTGTGGTCGTGTTTGGAGTCGTTCTTAGAGTCCATAGGACCGAGGGTAATTGCTCTGCCCAGTTGCCCTTCAGGTTGGTGACCTTCTTCTTTAGGAGGTTGATGACCAGCTTATTGGCGGCTTCCACCTGTCCGTTGCTTTGAGGATGATGCACATAGGCGAATCGAAGATCCTTTCCTAGCTGCTTGCAGAATTCTTCCAACTCCAAGCTGGCAAATTGTGGACCGTTGTCGGTGATGATGGCCAGGGGAATCCCAAACCTGCAGGCAATCTCCCCCCAGATGAAGTTCTTTACGATTTGTGAAGTGGTCTTGGTGAGCGCCTTGGCCTCAATCCAATTGGAGAAGTAGTCGATCATGACAAGGACAAACTTCCTTTGCCCGCTAGCCTAAGGAAAGGGTCCGATCAAATCCATTCCCCAGATGGAGAAAGGCTAGGGAGCAGTGATCGAGCGAAGATGCTGACCAGGTTACAATTGAAGAGGCACGAAGAGCGTACACTTAGAACATTTATTTGAGAAGGCTTCCGCGTATGTCCGAATGGTTGGCCAGAAGTAACCAAGCCTTAGGATCCTCTGCTCCAAGGTATGAGTCCCCGAATGGCTGCCACACTCTTCCGAATGGATCTCTTCTAGAACACGGGGGATCTCGATCTTTGACAAACACTTGGCCAGTGGGCCCGAAAAGGTTTTGCGGTAGAGCTCCCCTTCCTGCAGCAAGTAGTATGCAGCTTTGTATCGGAACTTCCTCTGATCTTTGCCACTGGTGGAGAGTTGGCCGGTGGTGAAGAATGTAATGAACGGGTCCTTCTAGGAATCACGTTGTTCGATCTCCATCATCTCCCCTTCCTCGATGGTGGCTCTAAACAACTCGGTCATTATCCCCCCAGCCCGGGGAACAGACTTGGCGTGATAATCGTCCTCTGAATTTTCCTCCCGGGGTACCTGCTCGATGAAGAAAGACTGGAAACCCCCGATTAAACCCTTGACCTTGACTAAATATTTTTGCAGGACAGGGTCTTGCACTTCGAACTCTACTCTGATTTGAGATGCAACCACCATCGAGTCGGTGAAGGCCCTGATGTCCTTGATTGCCAGCTCCTTGGCGAGACACAAGCTGGCCACCATGGCTTCGTACTCTGCCTGATTATTTATGATGGAGAAAAGGATTTTGATAGCCTGCTCGATCCTGGTTCCCTGTGGGCTTACTAACACGACTCCGGCTCCTACAGAATGTTTGCCCGAGGCCCCATCCATGAACATCTTCCAAGAGACTGGGCTAGAAGAACCTTCATCTCCTCCTACTTCGGCTGAGAAGTCGGCCAGGAAGTTTGCCATCGCCTAAGCCTTGATCGCTACCCTAGGAGAGTAAGAGATGTCGAACTCTCTAAGCTCCATCGCCCATTTTGCCAACCTGCCAGAAAGTTCCACCCCATCTAAGAAACTTCGACGCAGATGATTAGAGATGAACTTGATGGAGTGAGTGAAAATACGGGCGGAGCCTACGAGCCGAAATCATTAAGGCGAAAACCAACTTCTCTAGGATAGGATACCTTGTCTCCGCTTGCCGCAACACTCTACTCACATAGTAGATAAGGAGCTACTTCTTGCCCTCTTCCCTGACCAGCACCGAACTAACCTCCTCGACTCCCACTCCCAGATAGAGTAAGAAATCTTCACTTCCTTGTGGGCCTTGGAGGAGAGGAGCTTGAGTTAGCTGCTGCTTGAGCTTTCCAAAAGCCTCCTCACACTCCGCGGTCCACTCGAACTTTTGGTTTTCTCGAAGAGCCTTGAAGAATGGATAACACTTCTCTCCTGCCTTAGAGAGAAAACGACTAAGCCCTGCCAGCCTTGTTGTCAACCTCTGCACTTCCTTGGAGTCTCTTGGAGGCGTCATATCCAAGATGACTTTAACTTTATTAGGGTTAGGTTCTACCCCTCTAGGAGTGAGGAGGTGACCTAGGAACTTCCCTCTTCCTGCCCTGAAGATGCACTTGGCCGGATTTAGTCGCATCTTGTACTTTCTCAGGGTGGCAAATGTCTCTGCCAGATCTTGTATATGTCCCGCGATGCTCTTGCTCTTGACAAGGAGGTCATCTACAAAAATCTCAAGATTCCGCCCCTTCTACTCTTTGAAGATTTGGTCCATCATTCTCTGGTATATTGCGCCTGCATTCTTGAGCTCGAAGGGCATCATCTTGTAGCTGTAACATCCATTACTGGTGATGAAGGAGACATTGTGGCAGTCGGGGGGATGCATCCGAAACTGGTGATACCCTGAAAAAGCATCAAGAAAACTCATCACAGGAAACCAGACGGTGGAATCAACCAACGCGTCGATTTGAGGAAAGAGATAGCAGTCCTTCGGGCAAGCTTTATTCAACATGGAAAAGTCAATACATAACCTCCAGCCCCCTCCGGGCCTCTTAACCCTTATAACATTGGAGACCTAGCCTGGATGCTGGATCTCCGAAATAAAATCCGCCTCTAACAGCTTCTCCACCTCCTCTCTGATCAGTCCGGCTAGCGCGGTGGCGCTCTTTATCTACTTCTAACGAACGGGTTCCACCGTGGGATCTAGGTTGAGGCGATGAATGGTAACATCGGCGTCGATCCCTGGCATCTCGGCGGTGCTCCAAGAAAAGACATCCACGTTCTCTTGCAGACACGCGACCATCTCGATCTTTCCATCCAGCGGCAGGGATCTCCAAATTTCAGTAGACCAGACTCTCCTCCCCGGGAGATCACCTCCACCTCTTCCACTTCCTCAGCAGCATGCAGACCCTTTTATCTTTCCATCATCTTCTCTAACCTCTCCACCTCCTCCATCTAGTGGATGGTGCTGACGACATTCAGGTAGCACTCCCTAGCAGCTCTCGTATCACTTCTGATCCTTACTTGGACATCTCCTCGACAGTACTTTAGGCATTGATGGTAGAAAGAAGGTACGGCCTTAAAGTAGTTGATGAGGGGAAGCCCAAAGATGATGCTATAGCAGCTTGGCGCGTCGATGATGACGAAGCGACATTGGATTGAAGTTCTTCCCAGGGTGACTAGAAGGTCCACACCTCCTTCCACCTCTTTCTTCTCTCCCGATAAGCCAAAGAGGGGTCCGTCCACAGCTTGGACTTTGGAGGCTTCCACTTGAAGCCTGACAAAGGTTCTTTTGAAGATCACGTTCATTGAACTCCCATTGTCCACCAAGATTTGGCCGACGATGAAGTCCTCTATATCTGCTTGGATGACTAGAGCATCATGGAAGGGGTTCTCATTTCCCAATATATCCTCCTCCGAGAAAGTGATCTCGTCCAATGGTAGCGGGACCTGAGAGGTCGAGGCGGCACTCTGAGAGGCGACTCTCTTCCGATAGATCTGATGGAGACTTCCCTTGCGGGAAGCTCCGAGTCCGGCCCCATCGTTGATCACACCGACCCGCCCACCTCCTGGGCCGTGGATCACCTCTCCGCGACCTCCCAAATCGACCCGATCTTCATTCCTCCTCCGCGTCGGGGCATGAAATGCCACCTACCCCACCGGGGCTTCTTGCCTTTGCTGCTCCCTCTCTGCCACTCCGGCCTCCAATCTCCTCCTTGCATCCCAGAATTCCGGGCAAGCCAATGTACCATGCCCCTCTACCCGATGAATATCGCAGTAGTGGGGAATCTATCCCTCCCGACGCATCGCCCGCTGTTCCCTCCGGCGATGCTTGTTCCCCTGACGTGCGATGGCCATCGTTTCTCTTCTTCCTCCTCCCCGGTCTTCCTCCTACCGGTTGTCGTTCCTCCTCTCCTCTGGCTAGAAACGTGGCCGAATCGGTGGCCTCCATTGGGGACTATTCTCGGGATATTGGAATCGCCTTACTTCTCCCTTCCTTGCCGGAGCCTCCGTGGGCCTCCTTCCTTCATCTCTATGAGGCCTTTCCTGCCTCCTCCGCTCCTCCTCCCTCCTATTTTCTTCCCTCCTTTGTTCCTCTCTCTTCGACTCTCTTCTCATTGGCTCCTCCTTTCTCCTCTCGACCCGCTTCTCTGACGACCTTCCACTTCTTGCCTCCGAAGGTCCTTGTCTTCCTCTCCCCAACGCCTCATCCCCATCCAGTCGTGCCAAAAAATCCTTGTTCTTCTCCTCTCCCTGTACGAAATTATTCGCCCTCTCCACCATCTCCTCGAAGGACCTCGGGGGTTCGGATCCCATCTCCATGCTGAAGAGGCCCTACTTCAGACCAAACTTCAGGGCTACCATCAGGGTGAAGCTTTCTACCTCATCCACCTCCAAGATCTCTTCCTGGAAGAGGTCGATGTAGTGGCCTAAACTCTCGTGCCGTCCTTGGGTAATCTTGAAGAGGGTCGTTGCCTTCTTCTTCCTCTTCTTAGATGTCGCGAACCTCGCCATGAGGCCCCGATGCAGATCGGCGAAGCAGTAAATGGAACCGGCTGGAACCTGGTGGAACCAATCCCTTGCATTGCCCATGAAGGTAATGGAGAAGAATCGATACTTGAAAGCGTCGGACATGTTGCGGATGGAGACGATGTCTTCAAACCACTAGAGATGCCTGACCGGGTCATCTTTGCCGGAGTAGTAGGTAAGAACGGACTCTCTGAATCCTTCGAGAATAGGGGCGGCAAGGATCTCGTCATAGAAGGGGCTCCTCCCTTCCTGGCGGTGACGAGTTTCATCCTCGCTGGAAATGTCATACTCGCTCCATTGACGAGTATCACGATATCTCTCCAGCGGCATTGGATCTCGGAACCTGATCCCTTCGAGAATAGGGGCGGCAAGGATCTCGTCATAGAAGAGATCGTCAGGGGGGGCGGTCTGGTTATTGAGTCTGCCAGGTGTAAAGCTCGTGGATTGTGCAGTCTGCTTGGTTCTAAGCTCGTGGATAGTGGAGTCCGCATGTGTTGAGTTCGCGCCAGTGAATGCTGAAGGTTTGGAATTGATCACGGTTATGTACCAAGTCCGGTTGTTCCTTGTTCGTCGAGTCTTCATGTAATGCACGAATTGGATGTGGAGTTTGCGGCGACTTCAGACTGTCTTGTGCGGTCTGGGTTTTGTGTCCGCACAATTGTGCGACCTGGTGCGGGTAGCCGCAAGATGATGAGCGATTATCCTATCGCTCCGGGCGGTCTGGGTTTTGTGTACGCACTATTGTGCGACCTGGTGCGGGTTGCCGCAAGATGATGAGCGATTATCCTATCGCTCTGGGGGGGGGGGTGACGACTCTCCTCACACATATAAATAGGAGTCCCTGGCTCATCATATAATAACATGAATAGTAAGTGTTGAAGCTCAGGTTAAAACTTGCGGTCTGGTTTTCTTATCCGCACGGCTTAGAGAAAGTTACCGGTTTTTCTATTTGCAGACTGTGCGGCTACCACTGAGCAATAACGGACTTGGTTCTGACATTAGTCAGGTTTCAGTGTGGCTTGCATATATTAGTTAGCGGATTGCAGCAGGTCGCGACTTGCGGCCAGACAATTTCTCTTTGCCAGTTTTTTCCCAGTTCGATAAGTCTGTCCGCCTTTGGCGGTTCGACTCTGTTCAGTTCGACAACAGCTTATTCGTGGATTCTGGTAGTTTGGCGATCATGCGGTCAGGTGGCTTGCAGTTGCGGATAGATTTTTTTAGCATTCAATAATGGGGTGTCAGCGCGGCTAAGTTGCGGTTTGACGACTTGCCGGCTTCAGCGGACACCCTTTTAGCGGATAGACGGTTTAGGCGATTGATGTTAGCTGTCCACTCGGTTTACTCTTGGTTGTTGATTTTGTTTCCATCGAGTGCATTGACAAATCATATCTCGTAATATATGCCTCCTGTTGTAAAGAAGATTGATAATATAAGTTTCTCTTTACTTCTATTGTGCTGATTTATTTGAGTTTGGTTTGATTGAATTTTCCTGCGACATTTCCCGCTTTCCCATAAATTTTTACGCTAAACTTCAAAATGACAATCTTGATCAACATTTAAATAGTCCAATTTTATAAAATAATCCGGTGATGAGAATTTTTAGAAGACAACGAAATAAAAATGAAATCATCCCTTGACTTTTGATTTTTTTTATGAACACCTAGCTTTTGTTTTAATTGTTTTTATATACTATAAAAAATATTAAAATAAATGAGCGTTTTTGCTTCCGCACTATACAAAAATTTATATTAAAATAAATGGCTGTCGCGGCACTGTTGTGGGACGGGTACTGTCACGTTTGGCCGTTACAGGCGAAGCTCGCCGTCGCACTTGGCCGTCGTGAGCCGTGTACTGTCGCGCTTGGCCGTAGGAGAGGAGTCCCGTGCCGTGCACTCGTGTGTGTCTATATATATATGATCAGAACCAAGTGCGAATACAAGGCTGTGCGAATGTGCGAAGAAGGCCGGGCAACTGTCCGGTTGCATCTCACCGCCCCTGCATCACACGACCTGTCTCATCCTACCGCTACCGCCAGGGACTGTGGGCTGGCCACCGGCCGCCCGGGTTTCGTCGCAGCCACGCCGACGAACCCCGGGCGGCCGGTGGCCGGCGAGCCCGCCGTCGCCAGTGGTGGCGGTGGGATGTTGTAAATTTATTTTGCAGCGGCGGCGCCGCCGGCTGTGTGCTCGTCGGCCACCGGCCACCCGGGATTCGTCGGCGTGGCCACTGACGAACGCCGATCGGCCGGTGGCCGGCGAGCACGCAGCCAGCGGGGCCGCCGCTGTAGAAAAGCTCTTCGCACGGGTTCGCACAGGAACCCGACCCTAAATATATATGAATAACATATATAAGATCAAATTTTTTTAAGCCTAAAAAAGCCTTACCTGGTTCTCCTACAATATAAGTCGGAAATAGGCAAATGATATATGTATTTTATGGCCAAGAACGAGATCTACAACTTTCATGCTGAATATTTTTCCAAAATTTCCACGGTTTAGCCGGAATCTGGCCCGAAAAATTGCTGGCTCGAAATGAATATAATAATAATAAATTTCTAAATTCGAGTTAGCAACTTTTCGGATCAGATTCCGGCTAAACCGTGCAAATTTTGCAAAAGTTTTCAACATGAAAGTTGTAGATCTAATTCTTGGCTACAAAATGTATATATTATTCGCATAATTCCGACATGTATTATGTGAGAATAAACTCAAATTATTCTACACTTAAAAAAACTTGAGCTTATATATTTCAAACATATATATAAATATCCTAAACAAAGTTGCTTAGGAATCATAAAGCAGCTTACACTTCCATCCTTCTCAAAAAATGAGCTGCACGTCATATAAATGCTTCCAAACATAAACAAACCTCAGCAGGGCGGCCAGAATAAAAGTGAGGGCGGGGATGGCGGTGGACATGGCACCGGCCACCGTCGGAGAAGTGTAGCTAAGTCCGGCAAAGAATATATTCTGCTGTACAGTGATCCCAAGCAGTGCGAGAAAGAATATCTTGACAAGTATCAGGAATGAAAGAGAAGGCCTCTGCTTCCTGATCAATCACACGCATACATGTAGCTAGAAATCAATCGCTGAAACATCGAAAACTGTATTGAGAAATATACATATATTTAATGAAATACCTCTCGAGAACATAAGCAATGGGAGCGGAGATGGCCGTGGCGAGGAGATGGCGGTAAGCCACCAGGACATGGTGGCTGAGGCCCTGCTCCATGGCGATCTTCAGAAGAATGTGCATCACGCTGTATCCCAACTGGCACAGAATCATGCACAGGTATGGGGAGCAGGTCCTCAAGAGGGAGCTCATTATCTCTCACAATTTTTGAATATAAAGATTAGCTCCCACTCTTCCTTCACCTCCGCTACTCTGCTTTTATAGACTGTTATGGTTTTGAGTTTTGTTCTCATGAAATCATTATAAACTTTTGGAGGGTCGTAATCCTTGTGGGGTCTGAGCGCGCTGCTTGCGCTAAACCCGGCCTAAATCAAAAGATGAGATAGTATATAGTTGATGTAATGTTGGAAGAATCAAAATCTCATTACCGTGGCAGAATCTTTTTTCAGCATCTTGCTGACTCCGTGCCCAGTTCTTGCGGCCGTAACCGCTTGATCGGTGAAAATAAGTCGGCCGATGGCTAGTTCATAAGTTCAAAATCTAGTTCAAGAGTTTCGACTACTGATATAGTCCATGCATCTGAAGCTAGTTCATAAGTTCATAGGAATGAGTTTCCTTTTAAAGAGTTACTTGCACATAGCCGCTTACCCCCATGATCTCCACTAAATTAGAGGGATCATGGGTTTGACCGCACACGCGATCGCCATGCCCGATTCCGTCATGAGCCAATCCCACTACGCATGACATCCGAACCACCGAGGACATCGCCTCGCCGGCGTCAAGCGGCCGGCGGCATCTTTGGCCGCCGGCCGCCCCTTATTGCCGCCACCGGCCAACCCATCACGGCCGATGGCCCGGGCCAAACATGGCGGCCGTGTCGGCCGTCCCTCTGTGGCCAAAGAGGCGGCCGAGCCGGCCGCCCCTCTTCGGTCGTCGGCGCGAGGCCGAGCCGGCCGCCCCCCTTCGGCCGCAGGCGTGCGGCCCAGGAGGTGGTCGAGCCGGCAACCCCAACCGACCGCCGGCCACTCCCCCTTTCCGCCACCGGCTTGGTCGCCACCCGCTCTCCCGACCGTCGGCGGTGGCCTCCCTCCTCGGCGGCAGGTTCGTCGGCGAGTTCGCCGACAAGTTCATCGCCCGCCCAAAGGAGCCATTCCTCGCCGTCCTATCATCTTGAATCGATCATCGCCGCCCGATTTCCGTGTAACCCCCCACTAATCGCCAGGATAGGGGGAGAATTTTATTATTAAATTCATTGATCTACGGGTAGCAAAATAAATGATCAAAATACGCACTCTTGAACTATAGGAAAAATATTAATTTGAGTGGTTATGGTGTACAGATTGCCACATAACCACCATAATCACCTCCTGGAGGCTATAAAAGAAGCCCCATGCCTCCTCATTTCTCACATTTTTGCGTCTTCAACTTTCTTCCTCCTCGAGCCAGAGCTCTGTCGGATTCCTCTTATGAAGCCATCTTCGAGCCGTAGCATCTCGGCCTACTTCAAGCTGTCATCAAGCCATGTTCAAGCCACTGACAAGCCATCAACAAGCACCCCGCTCAACAAGCATCCCGCCACGACAAGCATCCTGCCACAACCAGCATTCTGCCCGTCCATGTCCACTTACGAACAAGCCTCTTGCGGAGCAGCTTGTTGCCCGTCGTGAGCCAGCAATTCTCTCTCTCCTCCAAAATGTAATGAGAGGCAGACTGTCACTCTCGATTCTCTGTGAAAGTTGTAACTACAGCAGATAGTGAAGTTCGATCGGCATAGATCCGTTCACGTGATTTTTTACGCAGTTGAGGGGTTTTTCCACGTCAAAATCGCCATGTGTACATACTTTTTGACTGATTGCGCGCTCGACTGCTCCCGGGTTAAGACGACTGAATTTAGACTTGTTTAGGAGCGCCGAGTTAGGACGCACCAGTTTTGCGCCGTCTGTGGGAAACTCCAAATTCCCAACATCCTCATAAGACAGTACCCTCATCCCCACAATACTTAATGTCAGCTTTAATGGCGAAAAGAAGTGCCCGAGTAACTCAAGGATCCGTCCCAAGAGGACGCATTGAGCCAGCCCACTCCCACTCACTCGTGAATGTGCCCCTCGAAGCAGAGACTATTTTCGCCCTAGTAACAACTTTGGAAGGACGAGTTTGACAAATGGAGGAGCAGCAGACTGAGATGCCCGCTCTACTCAGAAATATTGGAGCACCTCCCGCTCCTTCTCTTCCACCAGCACCATCCAACCCCCGCCTATGCCAAATCATGGCCTGGAGCAAGGAGCTCCGCAAAAGGAAGTGTTAGAGGAAATCTCAAACTCTGTTAGTTCCACTCATCCGATTCATACGGGAGTCGAAGCTAGTCGTCGTAATCGCATCCCAGAAGAAAAAGCCCGACTACCACCACGCAGGAGGATCACCCGAGAAGAGATACGAGAAGTAATTGCAGAAGAGTATAAATAAGTTAGGTGGCGAGATGTTCCCACCCGTCGTCCAATCTGCTGAGGCTCCCCGCTTGTACCTCCGGTTCTAGCTCATCTGACCCCGTATGGCTTTAAACTCCCAAATATTGAAATGTTTGACGGGACAGATGACCCGTTGGAACATATCAACCACTTCACCACTATCATGAGAATTTACAATGCACCAGATCAATTGCTTTGTCAAGTGTTCCCAGCCACCCTCAAAAGGCAAGCTCGCACCTAGTTTCATTCTTTAAGAGAGGGGACCATTGATAATTTTGTTGAACTTGCAAGACAATTCGCTGATCAGTTTATTGCAAATCGGAGAATTGTTCGAGACCCCTCACATTTGTCTGGAATCCGCCAAAACGAAGGGGAATCCTTGAAGGACTTTTTTCGCCGATTTACTACAGAAGCCCTCCAGATTCCCGGGGTTGACCCTGAGCTCTTGAGGGGCGTATTTCTTAGAGGACTTCTCCCCAGTGGTTTCTATTCAGCTCTCACGAGGGAAACCGTACCCAGTTATCCAGAATTGGTTTATCAGGTCATGGCCTAGATGACAGTCGACGAGTCCATTGAAGCGCATTGCCAACAATTTGAGGGCAGTCATAAAAGGAAGAAGGGGCAAGAACAAGCCCCCGTAAGGCAAGAAAAGTGACGCTAGAATGAGCGCTAGAGTGATAACCGTCAACGGGACCCGCCAAGGAATGGGGGTCAGCGTCCGCCTCAAGAATACACTCTACTAAATACAACCTGCACTAACGTGATGTATGCAATATAAGACAATCTAGCATTCCAATGACCAAGAAGATCGCCCCCAAACCCCAAAGCCAACAAAACATAATATTGCGAGTTTCATCGCACAACCGGTACCACTACTGAGGAGTGTTCCGGGCTGAAAAATCGAGCGCCTTGCCCGCCAAGGGCTCCTCGAAAGATTTCTACAGGGAAAAGAACAAGGCAAGCAACCACAATGTCAAGAAAGAGATTTGCAGAATGCGCCGCAGGGGGCTCCTGGCGCTAGGCAAATGGTGGGTAACATCGAAACCATCGACGGGCCGCCAATCCTCTTTACCCAGATATTTTCAATAGGAACTACAGATGAAACCCATAAGAATACGGAACTCGACATAGATTCTACTATCTCCTTTGGAGAAGAGGACCTCCAAGGGGTTCAGATTTCACATCAAGATCCGCATGTCATTAGCACAGAGATATGAGATCCTTGTTTCAACGCCAAAAGAATTCTAATAGACAATGAGAGTTCAATCGATGTTTTTGTTGAAGTATGAGACCGGGCGGTCTGGCGGTTTGAGCCTGGCGGGTTGTAGACCGACTGTTGCTATTTGAAGTCCGGCGGTCTGGTGGCTTGTCTCCGGTGGCTTAGAGACCGGGCGGTTTAGCGGTCTCCTCTTGCATCTCGCTCTCTCTGGTATTGCCGAGCGGTTAGCCCATTGTCTAACCGCGCGGCTTGTCCGGCCTGTTTTTAGTCTCACATTGTTAGTTTGTACTCTCTCCCCTCTCCTCCATTCTATAAAAGGGAGGCCATACCTTCGTAAATGATATCTTTTTGGATAATAAAACTTTCAATTATTCAAAGTTCTGGCGTGTTTTCTAGTCGTTTGTTCGCTACTTTTACATGGTATCAGAGGTCTCGATTTTCTCCTCCTGATTCTGTGCCCATCTCTGACCGTGCGACCTATCCGCGCGACTTGTTTCTTCTTCTCGCGACCTGTTTTTACGGCCTGTCTCTTCCGCCTGGTTTCCTGCGCCCTGTTCGCTCGGCCTGTTTGTTTGCTTGTGCCCTGTTCGCGCGGCTTGGTTGTTTGCTTGCTTCTTACTCGCGACCTCTTCTAGTCGCCGCGACCTGTTTTGGCCTTCTTTGCCCTTCTCCTCCCAGCAAATCCCTCTTCTGTTCGCGCGGTCTGTCTTTTAGCCGCTCGACTTCTATCCCTCTGCTTGGTTCTGCGGTTTGGTCGTGGCTTTCCTGGCCACAGGTGTCTGACATCGTGACCGCTGCAGTTCTCCTTCTTCCTTTCCCGCGGCTTGTTTTCTAACCACGCGGCTTCCTGTTGCTTTCTTCTATCGCTGTTTCTGAGAATTCAACTGCCACCACTCCTGTAGCCAATCCGGTTCTGCCTCCTTCTTCTACTCTTTCCGGAAACCTTGGCACGGTTTCTAAACTAGTTGGTTCCAACTATCCGGATTGGAGCGTTTCTTTCACCTTTCTCCTTCGCTCTCAGCACAAACGTCATAACCTCACCGATGACCATCCTCCTCCCGATTCTGCTCAATTTGATGATTGGGATGCGAGTGATGCCCTTGTCCGTACTTGGCTGGCTAACAGCCTCTCTGATGAATGCCTTCCTATCATACGCAATGATGAGACGGTCAAGGCCGCATGGCTTCACCTTGCTGCTCTTTACTCGAAGGGGACCTAGACATCCCGTATCTATACTCTCTATGCGGACCTCTTCGCTCGTACTTCCATGACTCCTGCTGCGGCTTATCAGCAGGTTCATGCCCTTGGCGCTGAGATCCTCCAGAATCGCCCCTTCTCTGCGGACTTGGCCGAGCAACACAAACACTTCCAGGAACTCTTGGTTGTTTGTTATCTTCTGCGACTCCCCGAGTCTTTTGATATGATCCTCCAGCAGATCTTGGGTGAAGCAGAGTCTCCCACCTTGGATGCCACCGCGGCTCGCATCGCCGCAGTTACTTCACTACTCAAGCGCCCTCTGTTGTCCGCCCCTTCTCCACAGGATGCCTATACTCACCAAACTCAGTGGGGGCGACACTAGTGGCCGCAACCAGTCAGGCGCGCGCGGTCCGTCCAGGTTCCTTTGCTCTCACTGTGGTCGTACCGGCCATTCTATTGACCGCTGTTGGCAGAAACATCCTCATCTTTGCCCCTCTGGTGATGCTTCTTCCTCAACATCCGCCTCCTCTCGGTCTGCTTCCTCTGTGGCCACTACCTCAGGTAGCGCTCATGTTATTACCCAAGGTAAATGGCTGATTGACTCTGGTGCTACAAATCACATGACCGGCAATCCTCAATGTTTCTCTCTCCTCGAAACGCATGATCGGTTACCCCCGGTTCTTGTTGCGGATGGTTCTCCTTCCCCGGTTCACTAGACGGGCACGGTTCAAGTTACCCCATCGCTTCACTTGGCGGACACCCTCTATGTCCCGAAGTTCCCTTGCAATTTACTACCTGTTACTACCTTATGCAAGCAACTTCAGTGCTCTGTCTTATTCACTCCTACTTCTTGTTGTTTTCAGGACCCGAGGACCCAACAGACGATTGCTACTGGGACTGAGAGCGGCGACCTCTACTTCCTCGACAACATTTCCTCTCTATCCGTCTTCTCTTCCTTGTCTACCGATCTGCTTCAATGGCATCTTCGCCTTGGACATCCTCCTGCTCGGATTCTTCATCAGCTTCTGCCGCACTTACCTCAGACTAGTCCTCCTCTCAACTGTGATGCGTGTCAGCTGGGCAAACATAACCGCTCCTCCTTCCCGCCAAAGCAATGCCGTGGTTCCTCTCGCTCGTTTGATCTCATTCATTCTGATGTCTGGGGTCCTGCTCCTACTCTCACAATTGGTCGGGGTAGTTCTTATTTTGTAACCTTCATTGATGATTTCTCTCGATGTACCTGGGTGTATCTGTTAAAAGATTGCTCTGAACTCTTTTCTGCATGACAATCATTTTATAATATTATTAAAACACAGTTTGATATTTCTATTAAAATTCTTCGCTCTGAGAATGCTAAAGAATATCTTAGTCATGAGTTTTCATCTTTTTGTATGCAACATGGTCTTGCTCATTAGACCAGCTGTGTTTACACCTCCCAACAAAACGGGGTGGTGGAACGTAAAAACCGCCATCTCCTCGATATCGCTCGCACTCTCATGACGCAGATGCAGGTGCCTCGCTCCTATTGGGGCTATATCGTTCTCCTCGCCTGCTATCTCATCAATCGCATTCCCTCTACTGTTCTTCAGGGCAAGACCCCCTTCTCCATTCTCTACCCAGGCAAGGAACCCTTTCCTCTCCCTCTTTGTATCTTTGGGTGTACGACGTTTGTGCATGCTCCGTCCGCTACCCGTGACAAGATTTCCCCCCATTCAACAAAATGTGTCTTTTTTGGTTACTCGACCACTCAAAAAGGCTATTGTTGCTTTGACCCCGTTCTGCGCAAACAGTTTGTTTCTGCGGACGTCATCTTCTTCGAAAATACTTCCTACTTCTCATCTCCATCCCCACTTCCTCCTTATATCTCTGATTCTCCACCATCCCTTTGGGTTCCTTCCACGCATGTCGACGTCTCCCCTCCAACATCCGCTCCTCCTCCGTCTCCTCCTCTCCCTATTATACCCCTTTCCCCTTGTCCCTCTTCTCCGCAGCCGTCTCTCTCTAGTCCCGGGCCAGCTCTCTCCGCCACGGACGCTCCGGTCCATGAGGCCCAAGACGACCTGGATCTTCCCATTGCTCTTCGCAAAGGGGTGCGGGCGTGCACTCAACACCCGCTTGCGGCTGTTGTCTCCTATGATCGGCTTACTCCTTCTCGCAGGAATTTTGCTTTGGCTATCTCGGCTACCACTACTCCCCGCACCTACCAGGAGGCTCTTGCTATTCCTCATTAGAAATCTGCTATGGATGAGGAAATCGCCACTCTCACTGAAAGGGGTACCTGGACCCTTGTTTCTCCACCAGTCGGTACTGATGTGGTTGGCTGTCGCTGGGTGTTTGTTGTGAAGTTTCACCCAGACGGCACTGTGGAACGCTACAAGGCCCGACTGGTGGCCAAAGGCTTTACTCAAACTTATGGGGTTGACTACTTTGATACCTTCTCCCCAGTTGCTCGCCTCAGCACCATTCGAGTTCTTCTCTCTGTTGCCGTCAACCGGGATTGGGCTATTTCCCAGCTTGATGTCAAAAATGCCTTTCTCTATGGGGATCTTCACGAGGACGTTTACATGGAGCAACCTCCTAGGTATGTTTCTCAGGGGGAGACACGTGTATGCCAGTTGAAGAAGGCCATATATGGCCTCAAATAGAGCCCTCGGGCATGGTTCGACAAGTTCAGTGGCATTGTGGCTGCCATCGGTTTTGCAAGAAGTTCGGCTGATCACTCGTTGTTTATTCGCAAAATCGCATTGGGCCTTGTGGTTTTGGCGGTGTATGTAGATGATATTCTTCTTACAGGCAATGACCAGACTGGGGTGGACTTGACAAAGAAACACCTCCGTCAACACCTTATCACGAAGGATATGGGCTCCCCAAAATACTTTCTGAGGATAGAAATCTCTCGGAAGCCCGACTCGCTGGTTCTCTCCCAACGGAAGTATGCTCTTGATCTTCTACGGCAGGCAGGATTGACCGGTGCCAAACCAGCACGGTATCCCATGGCTACTGGAGAAGACAAAATGTGGATAGATGACTCTCCTCTTATATCCGATGCCACGAGGTATAGACGTCTGGTGGGCAAACTCATTTATCTCACGGTGACCAGACCCGACATCGCCTATGCTATAGGCAAGGTTAGTCAGTTCATGCAAGCTCCCAGGGAATGTCATCTTCAGTCTACCTTGAAGATATTAGAGTATGTCAAAGCAGCACCGGAAAAAGGGCTACTCTTTCAAAAGCATGGTCATCTGTGAGTTGAAGCCTACTCAGACTCAAGCAATGCGGATGATAAAGGTGACCGTAAATCTACATCTAGTTTTTGCACATTTATTAGAGGTAATCTTGTGAGCTGGAAGAGCAAGAAGCAATCTGTTGTCTCAAGGTCCAGTGAAAAAGCTGAATATCGGAGTATGGCGTCAACCACGTGTGAACTAAAATGGTTGCGGGCTCTCATGCTTGACCTAGGAGAGGTCTACGACTATCCTCTTCCTATGTTCTGTGACAAAAAGGCCGCTATATATATATCCAAAAATCCGGTCTTCCATGAGAGAACGAAACATATAGAAGTTGACTGCCATTTCATCCGGGAAGAGGTCTTGAAGAAACAGATTTGCACTCCGTTCGTCACCTCCGACAAAGAGTTGGCGGATATCTTCACCAAGCCGGTTTCTACTTCCTTCTTCCACATTTGTGACAAGCTGGGCATGATTGATATCTATGCTCCAGCTTGAGGGGGAGTGTTGAAGTATGAGACCGGGCGGTCTGGCGGTTTGAGCCTGGCGGGTTATAGACCGGCTGTTGCTGTTTGAAGTCCGGCGGTATGGCGGCTTGTCTCCGGTGGCTTGAAGACCGGGCGGTCTAGCGGTCTCCTCCTACATCTCGTTCTCTCTAGTATTGCCGAGCGGTTAGCCCATTGTCTAACCGCGCGGCTTGTCCGGCTTGTTTTTAGTCCCACATTGTTAGTTTGTACTCTCTCCCCTCTCCTCCATTCTATAAAAGGGAGGCCATACCTTTGTAAATGATATCTTTTTGGATAATAAAACTTTCAATTATTCAAAGTTCTGGCGTGTTTTCTAGTCGTTTGATCACTACTTTTACAGTTTTGTTTTTGTCCACTCTCCACAGTATGAAACTTACTTCACAGCATCTCAATCCAGCTATAGGGCCCATATATGGCTTTGGAAACAATCCGATTTCTGTTCAAGGAATAATTATCATACCAGTGATACTGGGAGAATTCCCGAGACAGGTTTCCCAAAATATCCAGTTCGTCATCATCGACTTAAGTTCACCATATAATTCCATCTTTAGAAGACTGGTCCAGTCAATGTTTGGGGAAATCCTGTCAATTCCTCACCTATCCATGAAGGTGCCGACCCAAGACGGCATAGGGGTTGTTCGCGACAGCCAAGAAGTAGCCCGCGCTTGCTACTTAAAGCAGGTTTAGGCAGAAGTGACAGTCGCATTTGAAGTCAGAAATATCAACCCGCGCAACAAAGCTGTCGTACAACCTGAAAGCTCTCCATAAGGGAAGAATGCCCCGCACCGGCCGAGAGCAAGACTTTAGTTTAACTATGTTTCTATATTTTTTCTTTTATTTTCTTAAACTCCGAGTGAAGTAAAAGTCGCGAGCCATGACTCATGCAGACTATCTTTGATTTAATCATATGACATTATGTTTCCCTTATTTTAGCTTTGAGATTTCTTCGGCAAGGCTAAGCCGCTCCCCGAATTGAATACTTACATTCTTTGGCAAGCCATTTCTGACCAGACTCGGACACTTCCAGATTGAATCTTTATATTCTCTGGAAGCCGCTTCTTCTGCCAGGCTAGGTCGCGCAACCAGATTGAATACTGACATTATCTGACGGTTGGATTGAATACTTACATTCTCCCCCGTTATTGCAGGCCAATGCCCCGCCATCACCAGGGCCTGCCCCTTCGCGATCACACCTCCGGATCGAATCCTTACATTCTCTGGCAATCGGCACATAGCCAGGTTAGGTTGCACAACCGGATTGAATACTTATATTCTCCGGCAGTTGGATTGAATACTTACATTCTCCTCCATTACTAAAGGCTAGCGCCCCGCCATCGCTAGGGCCTCCCCCCTTACGGTTGCGCCATCGGATTGAATACTTACATTCTCCGACACCTGGATCGAATATTTACATTCTCCGGCAATGCTCTCTTGTCCAGGTTTGGCCCCGAAATCGGATAGAATCCTTACATTCTCTGACCCTTGGATTGAGTTAAGGCACTCTCTGATGCTAACATGAGCTTGCATTCCACTAGCTACCAGGACTCAGGCCACAAAAGATAAAAGAGTAAGGACAATTCTATCATATCAAGTAAAGTCGCAAATGAGTTACATAAAATCACCAAGGGGTGATAATAAGTATGCACAAGTCATAACAAAAGAAAAAAATGAATGTATACAAAGCATACAAAAGTGAAAGTACAATCACTACTCGCCCGCCACTTTTATATCAGGTACAGGGATTACTCCCCTCATCATCAGAGATATCATCAAAACTAAGGTTATAGATATCACACTTCAGAAGTTTTGCTACAAGGTGAAAGGCCTTCGATACCCCATGTCTAAGTGCAACCTCACAAATATCCTCCATCTGAGGCTCGACCTCTTGGGTCCAGACATCCTTGCAAATCACCTCAGCAAGCAGGTCACGATTGCGTACGAAATCTAAAGAATCTTTGTACTCCTCAAGGCCAGCATCCTTTATCTCAAGTACCCGCTCTTTAGAAGAAAGACACACTATCTACTCCTTGGAAGTCTCCAACTTCACTCGCAACCCGGAACTCTCCTCATGAGCAATCTTTAAAGTCTGCACAATCTTCTCTGCTACTAACTTCTTATTAAATTTTTTGAAGTGAAAGTGGGTGGCCTGAGCGGTCTGTCCACGCGGCCTGTGCGGACAGAGGGTGGTGGTCTGGTAGGTCGGCTTAGAAGTGGCTGGCGGTCTGTTCCCTGAGGTAGCCAGGCGGATAGGTTGGTTATCTGCTCAGTTTGCCACTTTATGTAGACTGGTTCTAGAGTCCGCCGACTTGTGTGTGGACTGATCTTTATATCCACTGGTGCTGTGTTCGCACTAGGGATGGCCGGCAGTGTGGACTTGGTCTCGATCTGCACCAAGTCCAGGATTTGCCAAACTAGGAGGAGGAGCTATTAGCGCGGATTGGTTCTTTGTCTGCCGAGCTCGGAAGGAGTTAGTCTTATGATGTGGTTGCGAGCTCGGGATGTGCGGACTGGAGCGGTGTCCGCAGGAGTGCGATCTGGGGAGATATCCACAATGTCCACCTATATGGCAACTTAGTATTTCTTTGGTGACTAAATGTATTAGCTGGGTATCCTGCTGTGGTGGTGCGACCTCGGTGGACTTGTTGTCCGGCATAGTCACGGTGTCAAGGCGATCTGGTGGTGCTCACCGCGAGATAGGGCGGTGATCCTATCGGCTAGGTAGGTGATCACACTCCTCTCCGCGCCTATAAATAGGACCCCCTATCACATCAACATATTCACCGAGTGAATAGTAAGTAAGCTTGGGCAGTTGTTGGGGACAAGGTTTTCTATCTGCGTAGTTTGAAGTGATTGACCGATTTGTGTTGTGCAGGTTGTGTGGATAGCGCTGAGAAGCCAGGGAGTTTGCTCTGACTTCGATCAGGGATAGTGCGGACTCTGCCATTTGCAACCAACGATTAGCAGCAGGTCGCGGCTTGCAACTAGGCGGTCTTCTCTTCTACAACTTGTTTTCCAGTTCAATAAGTTGTCCGCTTCTGGCAGCTTGTTCAGTTTGGCAGCAACAGTTCGCTTGTTTTTGGCGGCTAGGCGGCCTTGCGGTCAGGCGGCTTGCAGATCAGCAGATAGAGTTATTCAGCATTAGAATAACGGGAAGTCCGCACAGCTAGGTTGCGGTTTGGCGACTTAGCGATTTCAGCGGCCTCCATAACAGTTAGTAATAGAGTCGACGGTTAGTCATTGAGTCCGCGCGACTAGGTTCTTGCCTTGTATTCATTTTTCTTCAATCAGATACATCAATGAATCATGTCTCGCCATGTATGCCTCACCTTGTAAAGTTTTTTTGATATTAAAAGATACCCGCTCTTCTGTTTGTATTTGGTTTACTTGGACTCGGATAGATTGAGTGTTCCTGCGCTTGGTTTCCTGTTTTCCGCAAATACAAATTTTTTACTTGGTATTAGAGGAATTAGAGGCTGAGCAGTGATCAACTGTCTATTTGCCTTATTGCTTCTGGGAGTCTAAGTGAGTCAGGGATATTGCAATGGAAGGTGGTTTCGGAAGAGGTCTTGGAATCGAGCTTCTAACATCGATTAACTTTAAAAAGTGGAAGTCGTGTATGGAAAGCTATCTTCTGGGCGAGGACCTTTGCGAGGTCATCTGCAGAGACGAAAGGCAAGAGGTTACTGCTGTTACGGGTTGTAATGCGGTGAGAGCTTGGAGGAAGACAAATGCGAAAGAGAAGTTCACACTCAAGCGGGCTATCTAACTATAACTCTTTGACCACATCATAGGATGTCGGTCTGTTACAGAGATTTGGACTTCTCTCGATGGGTTGTTCAGTAGGAAGAATGTAGCAAGGCTACAATTCTTGGAGAATGAGTTGATGAGAGCCACTCAAGGAGATCTGCACATCTTGACGTTCTTCCTGAAGATGAATAACTTATGTGCTGAGATTTCAGCATTGGACCCTGATGAGCCTATTTCAGAGGCGAAGTTGAATATGCGCATAATCCGTAGTTTGCGGAAGGAGTATGTGGCCTTTGTCACTTATGTTCAAGGCTAGTCCACTCAACCGTCTTTGTTAGAGCTGGAGAACCTGCTAGTTTCGCAGGAGAGCTTAGCTAGACAGATGGCTGGAGTCACTGTCTCTGAAGGAGGCAGTGAGACACTCTTCTCAGGGAAGAAGAAGAGATGGGAGAATAAGAAGACTGATGCTGGTGATGTTCCTTCAACTTCTTATCAGCAAGAGGGGAGTGCTGCTCCTAAGCGTGATTGGAAGAAGAAGAAGGATTAACTTAAGTGCTACAGGTGCAACCTGCCAGGTCACTTCAAGAAGGATTGCAAGGTCAAGCTACTGCTGGGGCATGTTGTAGGCAAAGAGGAAGCTAGTTCCAGTGATGAGGAAGCTGGATGGGGGAATGCGTTCATGACAGGAACGTGTATCCGTGCATTGTCCACCATCGATTACAAAGATGACTGGATTGTTGACTCAGGGTGTGGTCACCACCTCAGCCGGGACGAGTCGAAGTTCTCCTCTCTGCACACGTTCTCAGGTAATGAAGCTATCATAACTGCTGATGATATAGTTCATGCTGTCGATAAGGAGGGTGTCGTTTCTTTAGGTAGTGATAATGGTTCACTCACCTTGAGGAGTGTCTATCGCAAACCGAGCATGAAGAAGAACCTCTTCTTAGTGACCAACACAGTAGACCCAGGCTATCACATTCTGTTTGGTCTAACATAAATGAAGTTTTTCCGTAACGTGTCAGAAGTATTGGCTGACGTTGTTCATATAGGAAGAAGGGTAAGGGACTTATTTGTACTGTCAACAAGTTCCTATGTTGATCGTATGAGGGCCAATCATAGTGCAACTATCTGGCATGAGCGGCTGGGGCATGTTGGGATGGACAAGTTGAAAGACATGACCGTGAAGAGCCTTGTGAAAGGCTTACCTAAGTTGTCATCATTCGGCGATGGTTATGCCTGTGCAGGGTGTCAATATGGTAAGGCTCATCACCTTCCGTTTGACAAGTCGCAGACTAGAGGTAAAGCACCATTGGAGTGTATCCATTGGTGATCTGATGGGGCTGACCGTAACTGCTAGCCTTGGAGACAGCATGCACATACTTGTTTTGATTGATGACTACACATGGTACACTTGGGTGCACTTTATGAAGGAGAAGTAAGACGCATTTCATTTGTTTGTGGAGTTTAAGGAGCTAGTGGAGGCCTATCTATGCCTACGTGTCAAGAAGCTGAGAACAGAAAATGGAGGTGAGTTTGTTTCAACTCAGTTCTCTAATTTCTGCAGGAAGCGCGACATCTAGGGGGAACTTACTTGTGCTCATACTCCACAACAAAATGGAGTAGCAGAGCGAAAGACCCATCATTTGACGGAGACCTGCAAGTGTTGGCTTCATGCCAAAGGCATTCTAAGGTCCTTCTGGGCGGAAGGGATGGCCTGTGCAACTTATGTCAGCAATCGGATGCCTCTAAGTCCGATCAATATGAAGTCTCCTCATGAGATAATATTTAAGGAGAAGTCTGTAGTTGGACACCTTCGGGTGTTCGGATCGACCTACTACATAGACATCCTAAATGCTCTCAAGATAAAGCTGGATACGAAGACAAAAGAAGCTTGTCTTCGTGGGCTATGACGAGCGGAAGAAGAGATGGAAGTGTAAGGACCAAGTGATAAAAAAGTTCATTGTCTCCAGGGACATGGTCTTTGACGAATTGACATCTTATGGAGGTAGCTCATCTGTGGATCTAAAGGAGAGCAGGTCAGATAGTGGGTAGGTGGAGGCTACTAAGGATCTTCTAGTGGAGCTGCCTGTGTCACCAGGGGCTCCAAGTGTTTCTATCTCCGGGGAATAGGCTTTTGGTTCTGGAAGCAGGGGGAGCGATGCTCCAAGTTTGACGGAAATGGAGTTGATTCAAAAGAAGTGGCGGAGGTGGTGAGCAAGGGTCAGGCTCTTCGGAGATCGAAGAGGACCATCAAGCCACCAGCTAGTTATAGCGAAGGAAACTCGGTAAGCCTCATCTCTTGTTTCTTCATAGGCCCTCTGGATGAGCGAGAGCCTTCTAGCTTTGAATATGCCACTGGAGTTAAGGAGTGGGAAAACATTATGGATGAGGAGATGGCTACCCTCAGGAAGAATGAGACCTGAGACCTTATGCCCAAGGTTGATGGCGTTACTCTTATGATATACAAGTGGGTGTATAAGCTGAAGAAGAAGGTGGATGGGAGCATCGAGCGGTACAAGGCTCGCCTTGTAGCTCGAGGCATTTCTCAGCAGTACGGAGAAGACTACGAAGAGACATTTAGTCTTGTTACGAAGATGACTTCAGTTCGGGTGGTGATGGACTTGATGGCTTGCCAAGGCTGGAAGATGTGGCAACTAGACGTAAATAATGCTTTTCTTTATGGAGAAATAGGTAAAGACATCTTCATGGTTCAGCCACCAAGATATGTGTCTAAAGATCATACATGATATGTCTGCATGATCTGGAAGGATCTTTACGGTTTGAAGCAGGCTCCTCGGGCATAGAATGGAAAGATCGCAGAATACCTCCAATTATGCGGTTATTTTGCCTCTGATTCAGATTCGAGCTTGTTCATCAAGAATAGGGGTGAGCTTCATGTCTAGTACTACTGTACGTGGACGACATGATTGTAACAGGAAACTCCGAGGAGGAGGTGGATAGGCTCAGGGTAGAACTAGCCATTCAGTTTGAGATGAAGGACTTGGGTGAGCTCCACCACTTCCTTGGACTCGAGGTGGAGAGGAAAGAGAACGACAGATTCGTTTCCCAAAGGGGCTATGCGGATCAGATCGTTCAGCGGTTCAGCATACGGGAAGGGAAGAGTAGCTCTACTCCACTTGATGTTGACATCAAATTTCGACGAGATGAGGGGAGGATACTTCCAGATCCTTTAGTATTCCGTGCAATAGTGGGGACCCTTATCTACTTGACAATTACGAGGCCAGACAATGCATATGCTGTAGGTCGAGTAAGTCGGTATATGGCAGAACCTTGGAAGACTCATCTGTTGGCGACAAGGAGCATTCTAAAGTACGTGAAGTCCATTTCTGATATGGGTCTTCTTTATGGAAGAGATACGAGCTTCAACCTACACGGTTATATAGATGCTGATTATGTGGGAGATTTAGATGACCGGAAGTCGACATTCAGTTACATCTTCACATGTGGATCAACGAGAATCTCATGGTGCAACAAGAAGTAGGTTTCTGTGTCCGTCTCTGCCATGGAAGCGGAGTATAAGGCTTCGGACTTGGCAGCTCGGGAAGTCATCTGGCTTAGGAGGCTAGTATAGGATGTCCATGAAGAAGTGCATGGTCCTATTCTACTACGCGGTGACAATGAAAGTGCCCTGAAACTGGTTAATAATCCAGTTTGTCACGCGTGGACCAAGCACATTGAGATTGAGCACCATTTCATTCAAGAGAAGGTATTAGAGGGGTCTCTTATGGTTGGACATGTGCGAAGCGAGGACAACATCGCGGACATCTTCACGAATCCGCTATCGAAGGGGCCATTTACTCGGTTACGGGGATTGTGTTGGGTATTATATCCATAATTACCCTAATTTGAAGAAGTGTCACTTGAACTAAGATGAATTGAGTGGTATTTGATGCTCTTTATTTAGTTATGTGCTTGTAGGACTATATTTCTAAGTACAACCTAATGTTAGGTTACAGTGGGTCATGAAACACATAACTGTACAATGTAATCCTTCATTGTGTAGGCCAATGTGTTGATTCATGTGTAATCTCTCTATCGGGGTGTACTTCTATCCCAAGTGCATTAAAAGGATCAAGGAAGGACAAGGACCTGAAATCAGAAGAATAGAATTTTACCCAAGTAAAATTCGTCGAGTATGGTAAGAGATATTCGTCCAATTCGTCGAGTATAATCATAGATACTTGTCGAATTAGTCTTGTATACCTACTAGCACTCGTCGAATTCGTCGTATTTACTCAAGGTAAAATCTCTGAGATTTGTAAAATCAGTTAAGTAAAAATCGTTGAGTATCATCAAGTATACTCGTCGAATTCGTCGAGTGTATCTTCCGATATATGTCGAATTTGTTGAATATACATGTCGATACACGCCGAATTCGTGGAGATTCATTGTGTATATCTTTGAGTTTCCGAATTTACTTCTCTAGAATTTTCTAAGTCATATTCGTCGAATATCGCTCAGCTCATGCGTCAAATGCGTCGAGTGTATCAGCCGATACTCATCGAATTTGGCGAGTTTGTCAGCTGATACTCGTCGGATTCGTCGAGTTTGTCTTCAACAAAACTTTGAGTTTTAGGTTCGATTGGGCTGAAATTCTCCAAGTAAATTTCTTCGAGTTTATATGCAGTTCGACGAGTATACTCGGCTATACTCAACGACACTCGAGGAATTATACTTAGGGTTATTTTCTTTTATTTTTCAAAACTTTTGAATCGGGTTGTCTAGATCGCCATGTACATTATGCACAGATTTCTCGGTACAGAAAGTCTTTTCAAGCCGTTATAGAAGGAGGATCCATATATATATATTTTGGGTGGATTTTCCATCAACCCTAATCATGCTCAAATAAAATCGAGAAAACTTCCGATCAAAAAGATCCCATCGGCTTCCATCCGTATTTCACAAATCTGCTCGGCCGATGAATGTGCTACACGACTCAATCTTCCTCAACCTAATCGACTGGATCGTTGTTCTCTAAAGATTCTGATTCTCTCAGATCTAGTCGATCCGTGATTCTAGATCAAATTTTTCAAAGCATTCAGATTTCCTGCGTTCTCCAAGACATTCAAGATCAACCTTTTTGAAGAACGACGGATTGAAGACTTTAGATCAAATTAAGACTATTTGTAATCCATATTGTGTAAATCTTTTTACCTTTGCAGGAGGTTTTTCCCTCTGAGTTCTAGGTTCGTGTTTGGATCGAGTTGTAGATTCGTGTTTGGATCGAGTCATATGAGAGTTTGTTCTCCGAGTGGTAGAAGCGTTGTCTCCGAGTTGTGGGAGTTGAGGCTCCGAGGTGTAAGATTCATTGTAATATGAGAAAAAGGTGAAGTAGCCAAATCTAGCCCTTTGTGGTAGATAGGTGAGGCAGGACAGTGGACGTACCTAACTCGGAGAACCACTATAAATCTCTGTGTTCTGTGTGCTTAATTTTTTTAGTTTTTTTTATTCCGCAAAAAAGACTCAGAACTCACCTATTCACCCCCTCTAGGTGATTTAGGTAGACGTTACATACTTTCAGATTGCTAGAGCTGGTTTCCTCTTCTCACTTCAAGGGGGAGTGTTGAATTTTTTGAAGTGAAAATGGGCAGCCTGTGCGTACAGAGGGTGGCGGCCTGGCAGGTTGGCTTAAAAGTGGCTGACAGTCTGTTCCCTGAGATAGCCAGGCGGATAGGTTGGTTATCCGCTCAGTTTGTCAGTTTATGCAGACTAGTTCTAGAGTTCACCAGCCTGTGTGTGGACTGATCTTTGTATCCATTGGTACTGTATTTGCACCAGAGATGGATGGTGGTGTGGACTTGGTCTGGATCTGCACCAAGTCCAGGATTGCTAAGACCAGGAGGTCGTGCTGTTACCGTGGACTGGTTCTTTGTCCGCCGAGCTCGACAGGAGTCAGTCTTGTGCTCTAGTTGCTAGCTTGGGATATGCAGTTTAGAGTGGTGTCCTCAGGAGTGCGGTCTAGGGAGATATCTGCAGTGTTCGCCTGTATGGCGACCTAGTATTGCTTTGGTGACTAGGTGGACTGGCTGGGTATCCTGCTGTGGTGGTGCGACCTTGGCGGACTAGCTACCCGACATAGATACGGTATCATGTCGATCTGGTGGTGCTCTCCGCGAGATAGGGTGATGATCTTATTGGCTAGGGCGGTGATCACACTCCTCTCTACGCCTATAAATAGGATCCCCTGTCACATCAACATATACATATAATGAACAGTAAGTGGGCTTGGGCAGTTGATGCGAACATGGTTTTCTATCAATGCAGTTTGAAGTGTTTGACTGGTTTGTGCTATGCAGGTTGTGTGGATAGTGCTGAGAAGCTAGGAACTTGGTTCTGACTTTGGTCAGGGATAATGTGGACTCTGTGGTTTGCAACCAACGGTTAGCAGTGAAAGTCTTTGTTTTCTATGTAGATTGCAACCTAGAGGCGGGGGGGGGGGGGGGGGGTGAATAAGTTTGTTGGTATCTTGTGACTTTCCTTAGTTTCTTCTTTAAGTTCTTAGTGTGTTAGAATTATAAGATTTCAAGAACCTGCAATAAAGAAACAACATAGAAAATCACACAGAAAATACATAGTGGTTCCCTAGATTATAGGTACATCCACTCTCCTGCCACCTTTCTAACTTTCAGTTAGACAAGACACTTCTCCAAAACTCAGCTCAAAGAGCTTACACCTCAGATCCCTTAGGATCTCTTAGTCTCCTCCAAGACTTACAGCTCGGGCACTTAGCCTTACAACTCAGTGATCAATTGATCACCTACCTTAGGCCAAAGGCCCTACCACTAAGGCTGGGAGGATAGCCCTATCTTAGAGAAAACTTGCTTCTACCTCAGAGAGAATGACTCTCCTACAGCTCAGGCACAAACTCCCTACCTCAGATCCAAAGGATCCTACAGCTCAGACACACGTGTCATACAACTCAGAGAGAATGACTCTCCTACCTCAGGCTAAAAAGCCATACAACTCAATGATCAAATGATCACCTACTCCAAGCTGGATCCTACACTCAGAGAGTATAACTCTCCTACAGCTCAGGCAAATTTTCCCTACCTTAGGTTAAAGATCCCTACAGCTCAGATCTAAAAGGATCCTACAAAAAAACAGTGGTTTTAATTAATTTGATACCGAGAAATTTCTCTGTGCCAACTACTAGAGCTGAGTTATCTCAGCTCTATCTATCTTTACAGTAGCAGGAAGATGTTATTCAATAAAAGGCTGCCTCTACTAGAAGAAACTCAGAATGTTGTTTCTGAACCTGCTGTAGAAGACTGAAGATCTGTTAGGTCTTGAGTTTTTCAAACAACTAATTGAACCTACAGAAGACTGAAGGCTCTCCTCTCTTTCTTTATCATAAGTATTTCTGAACTTGCTGCAACAAAATAGAATGCTACAACTAACTGAACTTTTTTGTTCTGCTGGTTGACTTCAAGCTTTTTCTCGGCAGCAATGACGAGGAAGATGAAGTCCAGTCTCTCTTTTTCTTTTTGAACAAAACCCTAAAGTTGCGTTCAACATCTAGAAGCTGTCCCTTTTATCTTCCGCCGATTAACGACTCCAAGAGGCTGTGGGGACCACTTGCATCAGACAGTTGCATCTTGCTTTAATGGAAGAAGACGTATAGAAGATCTCGGGTAGTGTTTGTCTTGTTCTGTAGCTTTCTCGCACTTAATTTGAACTCAGTTGACTTGTTGATTTTGCTGACATCACCATCTGTGGACTTAGACAAAATCAAACATCTTTAGTATAGGCGTTGAGTGAGTAAGCTTCACTCAATGACAAAACACTTAGAAAGATTTTCTGTCACTAGGCGTTGAGTGAGCAACCTTCACTCAATGCCAAAACACTTAGAAAAATTTCTATGCAATTAGGCATTGAGTGAGCAACCTTCACTCAATGCCAAAATACTTAGAAAATTTTTCTGTCATTAGGCATTGAGTGAACAACCTTCACTCAACGAATACTTAGAAAAGTTTTCTGTCACTTGACGTTGAGTGAGTAAGCTTCACTCAATGCCATATCCCTTAGATTTAGTCACTTGGCATTGAGTGAGTAAGCTTCACTCAATACCAAACTACTTAATAGATATCCTTATGTTACTAGGCATTGAGTGAGCAGTCTTCACTCAACACATTTGGACTTAGCCAAATTTCTATAAAATCACATTCTCCGACTGACTAAGGTTCAGTCAACGCTTTTTATCACATGGTGTTGAGTGAGTAAGCTTCACTCAATGCTTGTGGACTTAGTCAAATATCTACATAGATTTTTTGTGGCGTTGACTGTTTGAGCTATACTCAACGATTTATGTTGTGTGGCGTTGAGTGACTAGACTTCACTCAATGCCATAACACTTAGATTTAGTCACTTGGCATTGAGTGAGTAAACTTCACTCAATGCCAAACTACTTAATAGATATCCTTCTGTTACCAGGCGTTGACTGAGCAATCTTCACTCAATGCATTTGGACTTAGCCAAATTCTTATGAAATCACATTCTCTGACTGACTAAGGTTCAGTCAATGCTTTTTATCACATGGAGTTGAGTGAGTAAGCTTCACTCAATGTCTGTGGACTTAGTCAAATATTTACATAGATTTTCTGTGGCGTTGACTGTTTGAGCTATACTCAATGATTTATGTTGTATGGCGTTGAGTGAGTAGACTTCACTCAACGCATGTGGACTTAGTCAAATATCTACATAGATTTTCTATGGCATTGACTTTCTGAGCTATAATCAATGATTTATGCTGTATGGCGTTGAGTGAGTAGACTTCACTCAACGCCTGTGGACTTGGCCACATTTCTGCCTGTTTCTTCTTAGGCTTTCACTGCCTTAGCCTGTCTCACAACTTTTTTGCTGTATGGCATTGAGTGAGTAGACTTCACTCAACGCTATAACACTTAGATTTAGTCACTTGGCATTGAGTGAGTAAGATTCACTCAACGCCAAACTACTTAACAGATATCCTTTTGTTACCAGGAATTGAGTGAGTAGCCTTCACTCAACGCATTTGGACTTAGCCAAATTTCTATGAAATCACATTCTCTGACTGACTAAGGTTCAGTCAACGCTTTTTATCACATGGAGTTGAGTGAGTAAGCTTCACTCAATACATGTGGACATAGTCAAATATCTACACAGATTTTTTGTAGCATTGACTGTTTGAGCTATACTCAACGATTTATGCTGTATGGTGTTGAGTGAGTAGACTTCACTCAACTCCTATGGACTTAGTCAAATATCTACACAGATTTTCTATTGTATTGACTGCCTGAGTTATACTCAATGATTTATTTTTTATGGCGTTGAGTGAGTAGACTTCACTCAACGCCTGTGGACTTAGCCACATTTCTGCCTGTTTCTTCTTAGGCTTTCACTACCTTAGCCTGTCTCACAGTTTTTTGCTATATGGCATTGAGTGAGTAGACTTCACTCAATGCATGTGGACTTAGCCACTTTTTCAGCTTTCCAATTATTATCCAAGCTATACTCAATACTTTTACTCACCTAGCATTGAGTGAATAGACTTCAATCAATGCCTATGGACTTAGACAGATTTCTCTCCCTCCACATCTTTACTTTGTGACCACCTGCCACATCACTTGGAATACCTTTCCTAATAATATTTCAAGGACTAACCTGCATCCATGAACTTAAGAACACATCAAATTCAACTTCATGTATATCATTGACATGATTGACTTCTTCAAATCTGGGACATTGTGGGCAATGGACCCAATAATCTCCCCCTATTTGAAGAAGTCAAAACTCTCAATCAATTGAGTCAATGATATAAACTAACATATGCAGCAGTAGAATATTAACAAAAAATAAGAGAAGAAGTTTTAGTTACCGTACTTCCTTGCCTGCAGGATGATCATCATCACACCTGCTCCCCCTGAATTGCTGCTACCTGGTCTTGATCAATTTGATCATATCCTTCTCATAATTCTGATACCACTAGTATCCTTCTCCTCCCATCCCTCTAATACCAGATCATATCCATCTCCTCCCCCTTTTAACTTCTAGAAATAGTCAGAGAGGCACTGAATATCTGCTCCCCCTTTTTGAGTACAGATAAGTAGTAGTTGAACCACTTGAGAGTGCTGAAGCAGTGCTGGACTTGCTCCCCCTCAACTGAAGAATCATTTATCATGCTTCTTGATAGACACTTTATTCTACACAATCTGGATAGTACTTCAACCAACATGATACCATTCGACTTGAAAAATCTTCAATTCACAGAAGTACTTGTCCTCCTGCAAGAAGGAATACAACTTGTAATAATATGAGGAGCAACTGAAGCTATAACAAGTTGAACATACCCAATTCAAACTTGAAGGTGTTGAACTTTGCTTAATCTAGTGGCTTAGTGAAGATGTCATCTACTTGCTTGTCTGTAGGGACAAACTCAAGGTTGATATCTTCATATTCCAAATGCTCCCTTATGAAATGCTATCTAATCACAATGTGCTTAGTCCTTCCATGAGAGACAAAATTCCTAGCAATTGAGATTGCACTAATAGAATCACAATATAAGGGACTTCTACTTATCTGGAGGTTATAATCCTGTAGCTGATGCTGGATCCACAGCAATTGAGCACATCAGCTACCTGCTGAGATGTACTCTGACTCTGTAGTTGAGATTGCAAAACTTGTTTGCTTCTTGCTGCTCCAAGATACTAGCCTTCCTCCCAAGAACTAACAGGTGCAAGAAGTGCTCTTCCTGTCCTCTTTACAGCCTGCAAAATATGCATCTGAATAGCCTGTTAGTTCAAACTCCCCATTCCTAAGGTACCATAGGCCTAGATCTGGTGTGCCCTTAAGATACCTCAAAATTCTCTTTGTAACAGAGTAGTGAGATTCTTTAGGGCAAGCCTGATACCTAGCACAAACACATATAACATACATAATGCCTAGCCTACTTGCAATTAGATATAGAAGGGAGTCAATTATCCCTCTATACAAAGTTTCTTCAACAGGTTTATCTGCTTTAGCTTTGCTTATAGACATACTTGACCCCATGAGAGTTTTCATGGTGGAGGAATTATCCATACCAAACTTCTTGATCAACTCTCTGGTGAACTTAGGCTCCATTTGGGGGGACTTATTTTCATCGGTCAAGTAGTTACGATAGTAAAAATTGGACCATAATTAAGGTCTGATTCATGCGGTCATAACCGCTTGACCGGTGAAAATAATTCCTCCCAAAAGGAGCCATAGACAGGGATATGGACAAGCCATCATCAGTCTGTCTAACTTGGAGACCCAAGAAAAACTTGAGTTCACATATACTACTCATCTCAAACTTTTCTTGCATAAGTTTGGCAAACTTCCTACAAAGGTTATCATCAGTAGATCCAAAGATAATGCCATCTACATATATCTAGACTAGGATGATCTTCCCCTTAGATTCCCTTAGGAATATGGTCTGGTCTATCTTCCCCCTTGAGAATTTGTTCTCAATGAGGAAGCTGGAAAAAGTCTTATACCATGCTCTAGGGGACTGCTTTAGCCCATATAAAGCTTTCCTAAGTCTATAAAAATAATCAGGTGAGTAAGGAATAAAAACCTGGAGGCTGCTCAACATAGACTTCTTCCTTTAAGTCACCATTTAGGAAGGCTGACTTCACATCCATCTGGTAGATATTGAATTCCTTGTGTGCATTATATGCAAGGAACAGTCTGATGGCCTCCAATCTTGCTATAGGGGCAAAGGTTTGATCAAAATTAATACCTTCCTCTTTCCTGTATCCCTTAATTACTAGCCTTGCCTCGTTATTGATTATAATGGCATTTTAATCAAGTTTATTTCTGTAAATCCACTTGAATCCAATGACATTATGTCCTTGTGGTCTGGGAACCAGCTTACAGACCTTACATCTCTTAAACTGGTTCAGTTCTTCTTGTATAACAATCCAGAATTGATTTATGTTAGTCTCTTTAAATTTCTTTGGCTCAACTTATGATAGGAAGCTTGAGTAGAGTGATGTGTTGATACTTTTGATCCTGGTCACTACTCCTTGGCTAGCATCACCAATGATTTAGTCTCTTTGATGATTCCTCAGATGCCTGAATGCTGGAGGCAATCTAGCTTCAGCTTCAGCTAGTGGGGCAGCTTCTTGCTGATCTTCATCCACCTTATTTGTTTCTTGCAGTCCCTCTACTGGGATGTCCACTTTATCTTTGATAACTGGAGCTACTTCCTTGATTGTTAGCTGGTCCATCATCTGTTCTGTACCTACAGTACTAGAAGAGGAGCTTGGAAGCTCACTATTAATCATAGTAGACTCATCAAAGACTACATGTAAAAATTCTTCTACAACTTGGCATTTCAAGTTGTAGATACTATATGCTTTACTATGATTGTTGTATCCGACAAAAATCCCATCAAAGGACTTGGCAACAAACTTAGTCACATAGGATTTCCTATTGTGAAGCACATAACACTTACTACCAAAAATTCTGAGATAGCACATGTTTGGTTTTATGCCCTTCAAGATCTCATAGGGAGTCTTCTTGTGACTCTTGGTGATAAAGGCCCTGTTGAGGACATGACATGCAGTATTTATTGCCTCAGCCCAGAAATATTCTGGAAGAGATATATCACTCAACAAAGTTCTTCCACCCTCTATGAGAGTCCTATTTTTTCTCCCAACAATCCCATTTTGCTGGGGAGTCCTTGGAGAAGAAAATTCTTGATGAATCCCTTTCTCTTCACAGAACATTGTCATCCATTCAGACTGGAATTCAGTTCCATGGTCACTTCTGATTTTGACCATTAAACTCATTCTAAATTTGCTTGACAAACTTGATGAAGATGTCAAGAGTTTCATTCTTTTTCTTTAGAAAGAACACCCAAGCAAACCTAGAATAGTCATAAATCACCACAAGGGTATAGACTTTCTTACCAAGACTATGAACTGGCATAGGACCAAACAAGTCTATATGCAAGAGGTATAAACACCTCACATAGTCTTTGGTTCCAATGTCCTTGAAGGAGGCTTTGGTCTGCTTGCCCTTTTGGCATGCTGAGTAAATGTCCTCCTTGGTGCACTTCACATTAGGACCATTCCTAACTAGCTCTTGACTAAAGAGCTCGCCAATAGTCTTGTAATTCAAATGAGCTAGCCTCTTGTGCCATTGGACACAATATGATACTTTCTCATTTTCCACTAGATTAATAGGAGAGTTTGTATCTAGAAAAAGAAAGTTTAAACAATAAACATGTCCACTCTTAGTGCCTGTCAAGATGAAATCTTGGTCACTTGACCTCTTAATCTGACACTCATCCTTGTGGAAGATAATAATATAGCCAAGATCAGAGAGTTGACTTATGATTATGAGGTTGTATTGTAACCCTTCAATATAAGTCACTTTTGTGATGGTGACTATGCCATTGGTAATCTTACCAAAGCCTCTAGTCACCCCTCTATCTGAACCATCATAGATAACATTGGGTCAATCTTTCACTGGAGTGTACTCCTTTAAGTTGCTCCTTGTCCCATTAATGTGCCTGGAACAACCACTGTCCAAGTACCATATAGGGGTATGAGCACTTGGACTAACCTGCATCACACAATTTAATTTACCTTAGGACCCCAATTTCTATTGGATCCTAGGTGTATGTTAATCATATAATGAACTTGTCTACCAGCAACATTTCTGACTGGTGGACTAACGGCTACTCTTGGCACACTTAGATTGTGCCAGAAGTCTAAAGCAAAGTGGCCCACTTTCCCACAACACCAACATTCATGAATGTTGTATAATCTTTTTTGTGCAGGACTAGCAGTTTGGTTAACTACTGGATGAATAGTAGGAATAAGAGCAGCAGCCATTTTAAGATTCCTTTGAGCAAGGATTTGACTGAAGGTAAGTCTTCTAGCTGGCTTGTTTGGCCTTCTCTGAGTGCCAGCAGCAGCAAGTTTCTTTTCAGAAAGCATGCTCTTAATGGCATCAGACACAGCCAAACCAGGCTTGCAGAATGACTGACCCTTGGTCTGAGTCTTTTGCTGAATGATTCTGAACCTTTGCTGCAGCCACATTCTTGAGAATAAGTACTGGAGCACCAAAGACAAATGGTCCATGATGGGCCATTTGAATTTCTTCATGGGCAGCCTTAAAGGCACTCACCCTAATGTACCTTCCACCATGGCTGTGAACATTTTTGTTCACATCAGTGGATCTGTCATTCATCCAGTGACCAAAGATGCTTTCTTGGTCATACCTGTTTGAAGGCAACTGAACTTTCCTGAAAGAAATTTGAGGCTTGGAAGCAAGAGGCAAAGTTGGAGCTAGAGCTTTGACCTTCCCTTTAGAAGGAGCAAATCTTATGCTTCCCTTGAATCCAAACCCCTTCTTACCCTTCTGAGAGGAGGAGTCTATCAAGAATAACACAGTACTTAGCTTAAAATAGCTAGCCACTTTTCTTTACTCCCTCCCTAGACTCTATTCAAGATCCCTAATGAGACTATCCTTGTACTTGATGGAGCCTATCTGGAAGTTGTTCATGACCCTAAGTTTGCTAAGTTCCCTGTCCTTCTGATCCAGCAAATATGCTGCTTCAATCAGCTGGAAAGCAGCCAGCTGCAAAGACACAATCTCCACAGCTTGCTTCTTAGATAACTTCTTTCACTTCTTGAAGGCATCCAGAAGTTTCCCATACCTGTCAATCAATTGATTGACATCTGCTTCTGATTCAGAATCATCTTCACCACTTAATGAAGAGGGTTCTGAACATGGACTAGTCTTATATCCAGACTCAGAAGAAGAGCTTGATAGAGATTTTACCTTGCTTTGACCAGGCTGATCCTGGCTGGTTTCCTCATCAGTCATTTCCATCAGCCCATAATAGCTATAGGAATCTTCTTCATCTTCCTCATCCACCTCTGAATCACTGTCTGAATGTGATAGAGGGGCCCTGATTCCTATCCTGGCAGCAGGACAGTCTTTATCTGCTGCTACAGCTTCTTGTTTAGCAGCAGCAACAACTAGCCCAATATAGGCTTCTTCTTCTTCAAACTTAGATGAAGATGAGTCTGTCCAGCTCTTCTCAATCTTAGCAATAAAGGACTTCTCCTTCTTGCCCTTGTGCTGGTGCTGTTTCTTCTCAACAGCTTCCTTCCTCTTCACTGGGCAGTCAACTATCACATGCCTTGGTTTGCTGCAATAGTAGCAGACAAATTTAGAAGAATTATATTTACTAGATTTAGAATCATACCTATAAGCCTTGGAATGATTCCTCCTGTAATGAGAAGAGGTGGAAGGTCTGTTCTTCCACTATTTCTTCTTCATCAGCTTCTGAAAGTGTCTGGAGAAGGAAGCAAAGTCCTCATCTAACATGCTGCATTTTGATGCATCTAACTCTGAGCTGTCTGAATTAGATGGTCTTCTTGGAGGAGAGGGAATCCTCTCCTCACTCTTCCTGATGATGTCTGCCTTGAATGCCAAGGACTTCTCCTTGGCTTGGGATCTGCTGGTGGCCTCCTCCTCTTTTTTGGCAACTAACTGCATCTCATTTATATCATAATGACTGAAGACCCTCCCATAGGTCCTCAGTTCATTAATGATCCTGAAAAAATCTTTCATAGCAAGTAGCTATGTTCTCTTTCAGGGATTACCAGAAAGCCTCATACTCCTTATTGAGCAATGACTTTTTATCATCTCTTACCTCTTCAGTATCCTCCATATAGACCACAAGGGTGTCCCACATCTCTTTGGAGGTCTGGTAGTCGACCAAGTTCTGAAATGTTGAATCATCAATATCACTGAATATGATGTTTTGGGCTCTCTTATCCAAGGCAGCCAACAAGATCTCATTCTTGGTCATTTCTGAATAAGTCCTGGGTGTCTGGACATTTGTATCCAGAACAGAGATCTTTATAGGGATGAAGGGTCCCTCCTTTACTGTCACAAAGATCCTAGGGTCATAGGCTTCCATAAATAGCCTGACCCTCTCTTTATAGATTCCAAAATTCTTCTTTCTATAGATGGGAAGTTTTTTGGAACCTAGCTCCTTATGGCTCTCTCTAGAACCCATAAGTATAGAGTTGTAGCTACCCTTGGAGATCACTCAGATTATTAAATCCTTTTTGAGAAACCTCCCTATGATACCACTTGAAAGTCTTTATTTTCAAGGTAGCTTGCAACCTGGGGGGGGGTGAATAAGTCTATTAGTATCTTGTGACTTTCTTTAATTTATTCTTTAAGTTCTTAGTGTGTTAGCAGTTATCATCTTTTAAGAACCTGCACTAAAGAAATAACATAGAAAAGCACACACAGAATATATAGTGGTTCCCTAGATTATGGGAACATCCACTCTCCTCCCACCTTTCTAACTTTTAGTTAGACAAGACACTTCTCCAAAGCTCAGCTCAAAGAGCTTACACCTCAGATCCAACAGGATCTCTTAGTCTCCTCCAAGACTTACAGCTCAAGCACTTAGCCCTACAACTCAGTGATCAACTGATCACATACCTCAGGCCAAAGTCCCTACCACTCAAGCTGGGAGGACAGCCCTACCTCATAGCAAACTTGCTCCTACTTCAGAGAGAATGACTCTCCTATAGCTCAGGAATAAAGGCCCTACCTCAAATCCAAAGGATCCTATAGCTCAGGCACAAGTGCCCTACAACTCAGAGATAATGACTTTCCTACCTCAGGCTCAAAATCCCTATAACTTAGTGATCAAATGATCACCTACCTCAGATCCAAGCTGGATCCTATACTTAGAGAGTATAACTCTCCTATAACTCAAGACAAATTTTCCCTACCTTAGGCTCAAGAGCCCTACAGCTCAGATCCAAAAAGATCCTACAGAAAAATAGTGGTTTTAATAAATTTGACACAGAGAAATTTATCTGTGCCAACTACTAGAGCTGAGTTATCTCAGCTATATCTATCTTCACAGCAGCAGGAAGATGTTCTTCAATAAAAGGCTTCCTCTGCTTGGAGTAACTTAGATTGTTCTTTCTGAACTTGCTGTAGAAGACTGAAGATCTGCTAGGTCTTGAGTTCTTCAAACAACTAACTGAACCTGCACAAGACTGAAGACTCTCCTCTTTTTCTTTATCAGAAGTATTTCTTAACTTGCTGTATCAAAGTAGAATGCTACAGCTAACTGAACTTTTTTGTTCTGCTGGTCGACATCAAGCTTTTTCTCTGCAGTAATGGCAAGGAAAATGAAGTCCAGCCTCTCTTTTTCTTTTTGAACAAAACCCTAAAGTTGCGTTCAATATTTTGAAGCTGTCCCTTTTATCTTCCACCGATTAACGACGCCCAGAAGCTGTGGGAACCACCTGCAGTAGACAGCTGCATCTTGCTTTAACGGAAGAAGGCGTACAGTAGACCTCCGACAGTGTTTGTCGTGTCCTGTAGCTTTCCCTCACTTAATTTGAACTCAGTTGACTTGCTGACTTTGCTGATGTCACCATCTGTAGACTTAGCCAAAATTAAACATCTTTAGTATAGACGTTGAGTGAGTAAGCTTCACTTAATGCCAAAACACTTAGACAGATTTTTTGTCACTAGGCGTTGAGTGAGCAACCTTCACTCAATGCCAAAACACTTAGAAAAATTTTCTGTCATGAGGTGTTGAGTGAGCAACCTTCACTCAACGCCAAAATACTTAAAAATGTTTTCTGTCACTTGGCGTTGAGTGAGTAAGCTTTACTCAATGCCATAAAACTTAGATTTAGTCACTTGGCGTTGAGTGAATAAGCTTCACTCAACGCCAAACTACTTAACAGATATCCTTCTATTACCAGGCGTTGAGTAAGTAGTCTTTACTCAACGCATTTGGACTTAGCCAAATATCTATGAAATCATATTCTCAGACTTACTAAGGTTCAGCTAATGTTTTTTATCACATGGCGTTGAGTAAGTAAGCTTCACTCAACGTCTATGGACTTAGTCAAATATCTACACAGATTTTCTGTGGCGTTGACTGTCTAAGCTATACTCAACGATTTATGTTATATGGTTTTGAGTGAGTAGACTTCACTCAACTCCATAACACTTAGATTTAGTCACTTGGCGTTGAGTGAGTAAGCTTCACTCAAAGTCAAACTACTTAACAGATAACCTTCTGTTACCAGGCGTTGAGCAGTCTTCACTCAACGCATTTGGACTTAGCCAAATTTTTATGAAATCATATTCTCTGACTGACTAAGGTTCAGTCAATGCTTTTTATCACATTTCATTGAGTGAGTAAGCTTCACTCAATACCTGTGGACTTAGTCATTGAGTGAGCAGTCTTCACTCAACGCATTTGGACTTAGCCAAATTTCTATGAAACTACATTCTCTGACTGACTAAGGTTCAGTCAATGCTTTTTATCACACGTCATTGAGTGAGTAAGCTTCACTCAATGCCTGTGGACTTAGTTAAATATCTACACAAATTTTTTGTGGCATTGAATAACTGAGCTATACTCAACGATTTATGTTGTATGACGTTGAGTTAGTAGACTTCACTCAACACATGTGAACTTAGTCAAATATCTACACAAATTTTTTGTGGTATTGACTGTCTGAGCTATACTCAACGATTTATGCTATATGGCGTTAAGTGAGTAGACTTCACTCAATGCCTGTGGACTTAGCCACATTTCTGTCTGTTTCTTCTTAAGGATTTCACTGCCTAAGACTGGCTCACAACTTTTTGCTGTATGACGTTGAGTGAGTAGACTTCACTCAATGCATGTGGACTTAGCCACATTTTCAACTTGCCAATTATTATCCAAGCTATACTCAACGCTTTTACTCACCTGGCATTGACTGAATAGACTTCACTCAACACTTGTGGACTTAGACAGATTTCTGTTCCTCCACATCTTTATTTTGTGACCACCTATCACATCACATGGAATACTTGTCCTATTAATATTTTAAGGACTAACCTGCATGCATGAACTTAAACATACATCAAATATAACTTCATGTATATCATTGACATGATTGACTTCTTCAAATCTGGGACATTGTGGGCATTGGACCCAACAAACAACAGGTCGCGGCTTGAGACCAGACGGTCTTCTCTTCTATAACTTCTTTCTTAGTTCAATAAGCTGTCTGCTTCTGGCAGCTTGTTTAGTTCGGCAGCAGCAGTTCACTTATTTCTGGCGGCTAGGCGACCTTGCGGTCAGGCGTCTTATAAATAAGCGGACAGATTGTTTCATCATTTGAATAACGGGCAGTCCGCGCGGCTAGGTTGCGATTTGGTGACTTAGAGGTTTCAGCGGACTCTGTAGCGGTTAGTAGCAGAGTCGGCAGTTACTCTTTGAGTCTGTGCGTCTAGGTTTTTGCCTTATATTTTTTCTACTTCCATCGGATACATCGGTAAATCATGTCTCACCATGTATGCCTCACCTTATAAAATTTTTTTGATAGTACAAGATACTTGCTCATCTGTTAGCATTCGGTTTACTTGGAATCAAATATATTGAGTGTTCCTGTACCTAGTTTCCCATTTTCCGTGAATCACACATTTTTACAGTTCTAAGTTTGTAGCAATGCTCGGGCTTCCTCTGTATCAGAATTTTGCTCCGATCCAATCCACCAAAATCGGGATACTTCTCGATCCAACTCTTCTCTGGAGGCCATAACTGAAGCCTCCACCGCTCGAAGCCTCTCCTGAAGAGCTGAATATCCGTCTTTAAGACTCAAGTTGGAACCAAAAATCGGCGCCAACAAGAGTTCGGACCCTGGGGTGTAGATAATACCTACTTCTCCCAAACTCAGACCCTTGACCAGTTGTTGAGTACTAAGGAACTGACCCTGGGATAAAACACAGAGGTCTCTCCACTAACCCAGAAGATCTTAGAGTGCTTCCCCTCCTTAGCCAAGTGCTGAGCTAAGGATACCTCATAAAGCACTATAAGACTTTAGAAAATGAGAAAGCTTGCCTTCTGAGGTACCCCGTGGGTCTATTTATAGAATTAAGAAAGTGGTTCTGCCAATAGCCAAACTCCGCTGTTCAAAAGGGCTATATGCAACCCAAAGTGGTCTGCCAAAAGCCAAACTCTGCTGTTTTGAGGAGCGATATGCAAAACTCCAAGGGCATCCAGGTAAATTTACCTCTGGACCAAACTGGTCGGGAGGCTTCTCGCATATCTAGGAGAAAGCCCTTCTGCCTGCTCTGCTTATCTGACCAAACCATCCTAGGCCCAAGGAAATCTATCTAAGTACTGGTACGTTGAGAGTGAGAGAAGCTGCACTCAACGCCTTAGGACAAAAACCATTGAGAGCGTTGAGTGAAGGAGCTGCACTCAACGCCTCAAGGCAAAAAGCGTGGAGAGCGTCGAGAGGAAAGGCTTCACTCAATACCAGAGGTGGAAAGGTGTTGAGAGCGTTGAGTGGAAAGGCTTCACTCAATGCCAGGGGCAGAAAGGCGTTGAGTGGAAAGGCTTCACTCAATGCCAGAGGTGAAAAGCATTGAGTGGAAAGGCTTCACTCAATGCCAGAGGCTAAAAAGAGTTGAGTGAAGGGGCTTCAATCAATGCCAGAGGCTAAAAGCATTGAGTGAAGGGGCTTTTACTCAGCGCCTTCAACAAGGACTCTGCTGACCCTAGGGGGCTTCCCGCCTAGCTAGACCCAAGCCTTTTTGTTTGTCTTGGCGGGAGCCCTTTTGTCGCTTTACTTGCCTGACTTGACCAACCTGGGCCCAAGGTCCTAATCAGCGAATACGGGATTGTACACAATCCCCTCTCTTGCGAGCTAGTTCTACACTCGAAAAGAAACGTCCAACCCTTAATATTCGGTGAGTGCTTGATGACCTGGAAGAGAATCTTTTGCGTGCCTCTCCCCGACACTATATATATATACATGTCACAGGGCCTTTACCCAAGAAACCGCTTGTTCTGTTACTGCTTACCGCCTGAGATCCCACGCTGCTTCGAGGATGTATGCCAAACGTGCCGAGAAACCGCTCTCGTAAGAGTTCCAGGACCGTCTCACCGCTGCTCAGGCGAGAGCTCGCGCTGACTGTGCTGGGTTTGCCCCTGGCTCTCGGCAAAAAGGCCTGCGGACTCAGCCTATCGACGGAAAAGGGCCAAGTCAGTTCGACAAGATCGCTCTAGGAATGAGTCGGCTTCGCCGACCCCGAGCCCCAGCCGCAAGAACCCTCCTTATCTGATGGAGGCATGTTTCTTGTCCTGCCTTTTGGCTCAAACACCCAAAACAGGCTTGTTATATTGATATAGTACCCTTCTCACAGGGGGCGGTTCCTGAAGACTTCGTCGATGCCCCTTCGACAAATACCGAGTCCACTCAGCTTCCTGATGAAAACTTACAGTCGATCCCAGAGGATGCCCCTTTGATTACCCAGGACAAGCCTTCAATTGCTCTCGGTAATTTACTTGCCTAGTTTTCGCTTTACCTGTCTTGTGTTTTCTTTCGCTAATCGGGCTTTTTCGCAGCGCTTACTTTCAGAACCTTGGGTGTTGTCAGCCCGAGGCGCAAGACTCCCGCTGCTAAGGTCCCTATCGATCAGGCGACTGACCTTACCCTCTCTCCCAGGAGAGCTGCTGACAAGTCTCCTTCTCTCACACCAGATGCATGCCCACCTAGCAGGGAGAACAATACCCTCTCGCATCCAAGCGAGACTCATTACTTTGAACAGACATCCTTCCCACTGGGTCAGGGAAAAACGTATTGCCCACTCTTTGGGAAACCTTTCAAAGGATGTCCTGGATCTTCCCGCCACCAATTAGGTAATTACTGCCCCTTCTCGCCCTTTGATTACTCTTCCCGCCCATGAATTGGCCCTGACAGTTCCCTCACCAGTTCATCGGGAGACTGTAGAAGAGCCTGACGCAGACGAGGAGGTGATCTCACTGCCGCCTTCCCCAAGTGAGATGTTGAGCTTCCTTGAGGCCTCCAGAAATGCCGAGAAGCAGAGGGAGAGAATAGATGAAGTCTTGTCGAAGCTCGTTTGGATGCGGCGAGAGGACTCCTTACGTGATACTACCCTACTGGCATTGATTGAGCGACGTTTATACGTGATCGAGCGGGATTATACGCATCTTCTTTGTGAGACAGAGCGCTTGAGAGGCGGGAGCGAGGAGAATTTTCCCAGAAGGCACATCGCGCGGGCTCGGGACCAACTGTGCCTGGTCCACCAGGAACTCACAGCCGTAACAGCTTATCACTATCCGCGGGTGCCCCCAAGGACAGGGAGGCGAGGTCGGGGTTACTGGCAGTGGGAACAATACTGAGCCCCACTTGTTCTCGCCCTTTCTTACCCCATCCCCAAGCCTACCCTTCTTGAATGTACCCTTTTCGTTTATGTAATGAACATATGAACATCTAATATATTTTATCATGGATCTTGCCCAGCAAGAGGCCTATTATATCTAACCTCTTATTTTTTCACTCCATTCTTTCTTGCTGAATGCCTAGCCCTCGCGCCACATTTTCTTTTTACACTTGTCGTTGCTTTGTCCTTACCTGAGATCCCTCCATGGGTCTTTCTCAATTTGCAGGTATAGGAAGCGCTGGCTGGACCGAGCGGAGTACGAAGCATCGAATTATAAAAAATTGCTCTCCGCACTTCCGTCATTAGAAAAAAAACGTCATGATTACCATATTCTTCTATAAATAGGCCGGCTTACCAACCATATTTACTTATATTTGCTTCCGAACCTTCGTATTCCTCCTCCTCCCTCGCTCTCGCTACTTCTGCACCTCACACTTCTCGCCCACGATTTTTCTCTCCCTTTATGCCTTTATACAAAATACAAGGCGAGACCGAGGGTCATACCAAGTGTGCGAAAAACTTCATTGAGCGCGACTTCCCCCCCATGTCGCTTAACCAAGGCGGAATATGCTTCCATTTCCGCAAACAATATTCCCCCTGGGTTCGTCGCGTGCAACCCCGGGAATGAAGACATGGTCAATCTCATACCAGAAGGGGAGCTTGCCATCCCACTAGAGCACTTTGAGGTAGGGTTCCTGTTGGATCCCTAGTTTGGATTTGGGCTAGGTTCACTAATCTAGGCTAAGTCAGACCCACATTGTATAGCCAGGGTCTAGTCTAGTGTCTTAGGTGTCAGTTAGGTCAACAACTCATTGAGACAAGACCAAGACATCAGAGACTAAGAAGACAGAAGAGACTGAACAAGAAAGAAATTTTTCTAAGTGAAAAGTCGTTCGACAATCTCTGAAGAGAGCTCGGTGATCTTGTTCTGCATTCGACGATCTCAGAGTTAAATCTCTAAATGCTGATATCGACGATCGCTGAACTTAGTTTGACGATCTCTGATCTACTTTCTGGATAGAGATCGACGATCAATCATCTCAGTTCGACGATCTTGAAGCCCAGTTTGGAAGGCAGATTTTCAGGTCAATGATCACAAGGCTCAGCTCGACGATAGAGGATGTTTGAGTTCGACGATCTCAAGACCAGATCGACGATTACTGCCAGATCAACATTTCATTCCATGTAGTTATTGTTTTCCTTATTGACTGATTATTTTATTTCTTATATGACTCTGAGTGATTAATGCATATATTCTCTGAATATAGCCATTCCTTGGCAAGCATTAATTACTGGTATTCACAGAGTTATTATACAGCCATTCTCTGGACAGTTAGATAAATGAGTTAATTCTCTTATAGCTGTTGTGCAAGTTCGTGTGATTCCTGCAGTCAATCAATGTGTGCCATTTCAAATTCAGTTTGGAATTATTCAAAGGAAAGATACTCAGCGAATAAAAGTGATAGAGAATTATTATGCAGAGACGATATAGACAGATTTTGTTAGAGAACACAAGACAGCAAAAAAAAGAAGAACAGATTGCAGTTCTTCATACAAGTGTTCATCCAGGAAGCCTGTAGAGACATTTATCTTCAATCAGTCTCAGCTCTCTAGAATTCAAGACCTACACCCTGTACAAGGCTTTGGATTCCATAACCAATCAAGATCATTAGGACAAGCCTTGACTCCATTAGGATCACTCTCAAGTCTTCTCTTATTTTCTTGAGAAAAGAGAAGACAACTCAACTCTTTCATTCCCCCTCTGTGTACAGGTTTCTTACTCTCTTAAAAAGTAATTCTTTGTTGTGAGGTCTTCGGATCAAAAAACTTCAAGTGATTTTCCGGCACCTGATCAAAAGCCAGAAGGGTTGCAATATCTCCCTAGAAATAGATATTACTTGGTTGCAGTCACCTGATCAAAAACCTGAGAGTGATTCCTACTAGGGTGGTAGAAGAGTGGATGTACCCAGATTTGGGGAACCACTATAATTTCTTGTGTCGTCTGGTTGCTCTTTCTCTTATTATTCTTGCTATTTGCTATGATATTTAGAATAGCTCTCTAGTTTTCTTTTATTTATTTAATTATTGGTATCACCTATTTTTAACTCTGATAGAATAACATAGTACATCCAAAAGTTTTAAACACTCTATTCACCTACCCCTCTAGAGTATATCTGAATAACTCCCTCCTTTCAATTGGTATTAGAGGATTGTGTTTTTTTGTTGAACAAGCTAACACTTGAACCAAGATCCCTGCTTATTCAGATTTCCTTTTCCTTAGTTATTCATTTATCACATGGCACAGAACAAGTACTATTCAAGCACCAGACCTCCAGTATGTAACTTAAATAAGTTCAGTATCTGAAAGGCAAGAATTAGACTTTACATGAACTCAATTGATGAAGACATCTTCAACTCCATTTTGATAGGTCCACCTCAACCAACTGTAGCCACTTCTACATCTACTGACACTTATGCAGTTCCACCACCAAATTGGACTGATGCACAGATGAAAGCAAAGATTGCTGATGCCAAGGCCATGAACATACTGGCCCAGACTATATGAGATGACATATTCCAAAAGGTTCCTGATTGCACACCAGCAAAGGCCATCTGGGACTATTTGAACCAGATGGTGGCTAGCTCAGTGGAAGAAAGAAAGGATAGAAGATCCCTTCTCATTTCCAAGTATGAGAACTTCAGAAAGGAAGATGCAGAGACAGTTGAAGAAATGTATAACAGACTGAGTGACATCTTCAGTGAACTAAAAACATTGGACAAGGACATTTCACTGACTAAGATCAATGACAAGATATTGATGTGGCTTCCCAGCTCATGGGACACAAGGATCTGGCCAATCAAGGATGCCAAAAGTATTACAGAAATTTCCACAGAAACACTTCTAGGAAAGCTTAAATCTTTTGAACACCTGACAAAGACTAGGGAGGCAGAGCATAAGGCTTCTACTCCAGTTAGGAAAGAGTAGAATATTGCTTTTAAGGCTACAGAGGAAACAATAGATCCTGCTGTTAATAAAGAGTTCTTGAGTCTCTTAGCAAAGATATTCTACAAGATGGGCAAAAGATACTTCAGGAAGAAGTCATCCATGCAAGAAGATAAACCCAGGTATGACAAAACACCAATTAAAAAAATTGTTTGTTTTTGTTGCAGGAAACCTGGACACTACATCTCTGAGTGTCTAGAAAATCAGAAGAAGGAGAAAAGAAAGGACAATGACTCCAGAAAACAGAAGTATAACATGCCTTCCTCAAGCAAGCATAAGAGGAAAGAGAAAGGCTTTGTAGCAGAAACCTGGAGTGATACAGAAGAGGATTCCTCTTCCTCTTGCTCCAGTGATGAAGATGAAGAGGAAGCAAAGGCAAAGTAAGTTTTCCTAATGGCAATTGATGCTTCCAACACTCATTCAGAAGATGACTCATCAGATGATGAAGAACCACTCTCTGAAGTGGATAAGGTACTCTCATCCTTTGACCTCAATTCTGTAGATTTTGTACATAAATTCAAAACTATGAGTATGGATTTAATTAGCTCTGAGAAAGAAATTAAACTACTTAGAGAGCAATTAAATGATCAAAGTAATTTAGTTGCAGAAAATAATCAACTAAAAGATGATATTACACTTGCAAATGAACAGATAATTAACTTAAAAAACTAAACTAGCTGAGGCAAGGCAACTTGAAGAATCCCTTAATGGGAGAAGCCTCAAGCTGATGGACATTACAAACACTGTTAATGCCAGACTCACTGGCAAGCTGGGCTTGGGTGCTTCATCAAGCCAACCCCCACTGGTTAAGAAAAATATATTAAGGACTCCTGTAAAATTCATCTCTGAAAAGGGTAAAGAACTAATCTATGAAAAACCCCCAACTGCAAATAAGAACAAACTTAACAAACAGAAAAATAGAAACAAACAAAATCGAAACAAAAACAATGTTCAACAGTTTTCATCGAACTCAGATCGACGAAATGTGAACAAATCGTCGAACCCAGATCGACGATCTTTGAACGAAAATTTTACTAGAATCAATCGTCTTACTGCGATCAATGATTTCTGTATGGATCGTCGAGCAGAGATCGACGAACTTGGGGCACAAAGAATGAGTATTATCCTTCTCTGAGCAGAGATCGACGATCTCAACCCATGTTGTCGAACTCAGATCGACGACCTCACTTCCAATCGTCGAACCCAGTAAAAAGTAATAAAACTTTTAACCTTAACATAAATTCTAACCTTAACAAAAACTCTAATCAGAAAAGAGAAACAGTTGACCCTTTCACCCTTTGGGAAATACCACCTAGGAGATATCATCCACTAGGATATAAATCTCAGCCAACTAGTTCTATTATCTTAAGCTTTTCTTATCAAGAAAACAAAGGACCCAAGGTAACCTGGGTCAAGAATAATTAATCTTTTAATTGTTGCAGGTAAAGAACTGTCCATCATATAACCAACAATGGTATCTGGATAGTGGGTGCTCAAAGCACATGACTGGATGGAAGGACAACTTATTCAGCTATAAGTCAAAGCTAGGACCTAAAGTTATCTTTGGTGGCTCCAACTTTGGCCAAACTGAAGGCTATGGAGAAATCAGAATAAGAGCTGTCACATTCAGGAAGGTTGCATATGTAAGTGGATTGAAACATAACTTGATCTCCATCAGTCAACTTGTGATGAAGGATTTCTGGTAACATTCAGTCATTCCTCTTGCATTATTTCTTCAGCTGACTGCATAATTGTCTTAACAGGTTCTAGAGTAGGTAACATCTATATTGTTAACTTCAATTCAGCCATAAATGAAATTTGTTTATTTAACCAATCTTGTAATCAAAATGAACTATGGCATAAGAGGTTAGGACATGTAAAATTAAAATACATTACTAGGCTATCTAAGGACAACCTTATAAGATAATTTCCTTCTTACCCCTATAAGAAGGAAAGCCTGTGCAGGGCTTGACAACTTGGCAAGCAAACTAAAAATAGTTTCAAATCCATTAATAAGAGTGACTCACCTATGATTTTGTATTTGCTTCACATGGATATCTTTGGACCCATTGCTGTACAAAGCCTCAGAGGTAAGTCTTACATCTTGGTTATTGTAGATGACTTCTCCAGGTTCACTTGGGTGTTCTTCTTGAAAAATAAGTCAGATAACTTCAAGGTTCTTACAGATTTTCTCAAGTGCATACAGATTGAGTTCTCTACTCAAGTTGTATTGATCAGAAGTGATCATGGTACTGAGTTTGAGTCTCTTCTTATGCAAGAGTTCTGTGAGAAGGAAGGTATCAGACAATGTATTTCTGCTCCTAGAATTCCTCAACAAAATGGGGTAGTTGAAAAGAAAAATAGAACCCTAATTGAAGCTGCAGGTACATTACTTGCTGATACATACTTGCCCCTTTCCTTTTGGGCAGAGGCAGTGAGCATAACTAACTATTTCCTGAATAAAAGTTTAATACATAAGCTTAAGGCTAAAGACCCCCTATGAGCTACTCAAAGAGAATAAACCTAAAGTAGACTATTTTAGAGTATTTAGTTGTGTTTGTTACATATATATTAACAACAGAAAATATACTAGAAAGTTTGAAGCCAAGTCTGAAATGAGAATTTTTCTAGGATATTCCCAAGTAAGCAAGGCTTATAGGGTCTATAATAAATCTACCTTGAAAATTAAAGAGTCTGTACATGTATCTTTTGATGAAACTAACATATTTTATAAGGAGAAGAATACTTCTACCAGTCAGACTTTGCAGGTACCTACATTGTGTGAGAATTTTGAAGCTGTGACCCTCACCCCTGAGGCTGTTACATCATCATCTCCACAAGTAGTTGAAGATAGTGAAGAGGATATCAGTGAGCCAACTGATATTGTTCTAGTAGCTGAAATAATTCCACAAGAGGAATTACCCCCACCAACTATTGAACAACCAACTCCTCCTACTGATTTAGCCACACTTAGAGATAATCTTGTATCTCAAGTGATTGGAGAGATATCAGTAGGTGTGCAGACTAGACATCAACTCCACCAGGACTTGATGCATGCCTGCTTCATTTCTCAAGTTGAACCTCATTCCATTCAAGATGCTGAGCAAGATCCCCACTAGATCTTTGCAATGCAAGAGGAGCTCAACCAATTTGAGAGATGTAGAGTTTGGGAATTGGTCCCAAGACCAAAGAACTATCCAGTAATTGGAACAAAATGGGTGTTCAAAAATAAGATGGATGCACAAGGAGCAATTATAAGAAACAAAGCTAGGCTTGTTGCTCAAGGGTATATGCAGGAAGAAGGCATTGATTATGATCAAACCTTTGCACTAGTGGAAAGGTTAGAGGTAATTAGATTTTTCTTGTCCTATGTTACTTCTCAAAAATTCAAAGTCTATCAAATGGATGTAAAGAGTGCTTTTCTAAATGGAGAACTCAAAGAAGAGGTGTATGTTGAACAACCACCGGGTTTTATCTCTCCAACTCAACCTTATTTTGTTTATAGGTTGCATAAAGCTCTTTATGGCCTCAAGCAAGCTCCAAGAGCTTGGTATGAGACCCTAGCTAGCTTCTTGTTAGAACATAGATTCTCTAGAGGCATAGTAGATAGGACTTTATTTATAAAGCATCATCATGACAAAATATTATTACTACAAATATATGTAGATGACATAATATTTGGCTCTTTAGATCCCAAACTATGCAAGAAGTTTTCCAACCTTATGCATTCAAAGTTTGAGATGAGTAGTATGGGTGAGCTCTCCTACTTCCTTGGTCTCCAAGTCAAGCAGGAACCTGATGGCATTTTCCTATCCTAATCTAAGTATGCTAATGAGATGATCAAAAGGTTTGGGATGGCTAGTGCCTCAGCTAAGAAAACACTAATGGCTACCAATGCTGTGATTGATTCTAATGAGCATGGGAAACCTGTTGATCAGAAATTGTATAGGGCCATTGTTGGGTCCCTATTATATCTCACAACAAGTAGGATAGATATCATGTTTGCCATATGTCTTTGTGCTAGGTTCTAGGTGAACCCTAAAGAATCCCATCTTATTTTACTTAAAAGTATTTTTGATATATAAAGAGTTGCCCAAATCTAGGACTCTGGTATCCTGCTGAGTCAGAATTTGAGTTGACTGGATACTCAGATGCTGACTTTGCCGGATGTAGAGTAGATAGGAAAAGTACCTCTAGAACATGTCAGTTCCTGGGTGCTAGGCTTGTCTCTTAGTTTTGTAAAGCAGACATCTGTGTCTACATCAACAACAGAAGCTGAATACATAGCAACTGGCAGTTACTGTTCTCAGATGTTATGGATACAAAATAAGCTACTAGACTATGGATACAACTTAAATAATTCAACTATATTTTGTGATAGTACTAGTGCTATTTCTATAACACAAAATCCAGTCCATCATTCTAGGACTAAGCATATAGATGTAAGGCATCATTTCATTAGGGAGTGTGTAGACAAAAATAAAATGAATCTCACCTTCATCCCTACTGATTTGCAAAGGGCGGATATTTTTACCAAACCCTTAGATGAAAAGAAACATCTATTCTTCATGAATCAGCTAGGTATGATTAATGGAGATGAGATTATTTAACTTTCTGTCTGAGCTCGATGATTTGTTGACAGATCTTCGAACGGAGATCGATAATCTGCTAGCGTCTCGTGAAGTCGATCGTCGAACGGAGATCGACGATCACTTCTCAGTTAAATAATTATCGTCAAAAGGAGATCGACAATTTTTGGTTTAGAGAATTTATCATCGATCTGAGATCGATGATTTATTCCTTCTCTTCGATCTAAGGTTACCAAACTCACTTTATATTAAAATATTTCGCCAACCTCGATTTTGAAGTTATTTTAGTAGTTAATTCGCTTAACTAATCCCGTCTCTTCATTTTCTTAAACCTTATAATCGAGGGTTTAGACGGAAATAGTCCCGCGCTTTCCATTTCCCTTTTACACTTGATCTTTGTTTTTCTCTGTAGGAACTCTCAAATGGCACTTACAGCGGCGGTTTTGTCAAGCATGAAATACGATTCTGGCTTTTATATTGATCTGTAATCATTCAAGCATAGTGATCAGATTTTTCAGGATTTGTTGAAATTGTTTGATGCGCCAAAGTTACAGAAGTTGATGACGATAAGGATGAAGTTTCCAGTGATAGAAATCAAAGAATGGGCTTATACTTCATCATCAAACGAACAGTCATTGGTAGGAACTATTTCTGAACAGGAGATAAGTCTAACCCCTGTCGTTCTTACAAAAAATTTCAGTTTTGTTAATGGAGAAGATGATATTGATTTGGATAAAGAAGAATTTGCTGCCATGCTTGCCAGAATGGGTCATTATGATGCAAACCCTAGCAAGCTTCTGAAAAATAACTTGTCCCCTCAATACAAGTTCTTGGTAGATATTATGGGTAAAGTGCTGCTTGGGAAGCACACTGCCCATGATAACATATCCAGGCACCAGTTTCTTTTGATGAGTGCCTTGGTTAATCAGAAGGCAGTAAATTGGGCTAAAACCTTGTTTGAGTTGATTAGGAAGAAGGCAAATAAGAGATAGGTCTCTCTTGGCAGGATTCTAGGGATTTTTCTTACTAAAAATGCCCTGAGCTGTTGACATCCCCAACAACCTTCATCAATGCTTCCAAGAGGCTGACCCCAGTAATCTTTGGAAAGTTGGAGAGGACTATCTCAAAGCCCTCCTGGGCTCCCTCCACCCATAGGTCTTTTGAGGACACAAAGTCTATTTCAGTCACTCCTCACCCTAGGGAAGATGAGCCAGAGATTCCTCCTCCTCCTCCTTCATCCCCAGCTAGACCAATTTCTCCACCCCCAGCTAGACAAACTTCTCCCTTATCACATCCATCAACTCCACCTCCAAGCCCTCCTCCAGCATCTCCTCCTCCACTATCCCCACTACCAAATTATCTAAAAGAGATCCCTACCACTAACATTTCTATCCAAACCTCACCAACCTTTGATCTTAACTTTTCAACACCAACTTCTTCACCTTCCCCTTCCCTAACCCATTTACTATCTCATGAACCTTCCCCTCCTTCCCCCCATCCAAAACAAATGGTTATCCCTGAATCAACCACTCAACCTACAATTTCCACCATCTGTACAGCTTGTGGGTATTCTACTTCATTCCTACCATCCACATCATCTGACCCATCTGTTCTCATTTCTCTCCTCACCCCTATCATAAAAACCATTGTAGAGGATGCCATTGTACCTCTACTAGCCTCTTTCAATTCTTTTATTGCCTTTTTCTCTGGCCCTTCTTCATCTAGGGGCCTGGCAGTAGAAATTACTGCTACCAGGCAGGGGGAGATGTCCAGTGAAGAAGTCCCTCCTCCTCCAGCAGTTACAGTTTTGGCAGTTGTAGATACAAAGATTGTAGATATAGCTTTGATAGATACAGAGCTTGAGGATACATTGTTAATAGATGCAGAGCTTGAAACATTTCTGACAAATGATTCTTTGGAAGTAGAAACTTTTTCTGTTGGACATACTGTACATCCTTTAGGAGAATTGTCTGCTATCTTAGATCTTTTTGATCTCTCTTTTATCACAATTCCTTCTTTTGGAATTCCTCCATATTGTACAGATATTGTATGTTATACTGCTCCAGTGAGTACTAATAATTTACATCAGCTTCTTCAGAGTCTTTCAGCTCCAGTGCCTGAACTTTCTGTAGCTACAGAGGCTGGGCTTATTAGTATGCCAGAGGTTGAGATTTAAAAGCCCAAGACTTTCTCTCCTCCAACCTATGTCTGCTCTACTTCTCTAGTCCCAGACTTGGATTAAGTTATGGTTGCTGATACAGCTGAAGAACTTTCAGTTATCAAATAGATTTATGATTTGTATGATAATCCACCAGGCTTATCTGATAATGATTCAGATTCAGATTCAGATTCAGATTCAGACTTAGATCCGGATGTCAGCAAGAAGAAGAAAGTGACCAAGAAAAGAAAAGCTCCAGTGAAGGAAGTGCCTAAGTCTAATCCTCAAGATGACATTCCTTACTTCATCAGGCACAATATTACTCTCACAACTTCTCCTCACTGGATGAGATTTTCCAAGAATGAGATGAAGGCTCAAAAGAAAAGGAGAAAGACTGGTTCCTCTCCTGTCAAAGTTTTCAGGAAGGATCCACCTCTTCCTCCTCCTCCTCCTTCAGCAGGTGCTAGTGGGAATGTTGCTTCTAGGACTGCTACCTCCTCCCAGCAGCAGTGTTCTTATGCCCCTCACTCTCACAGTAGACCATCAAGGTCTTACTCTAAGGGTTATTCAAGAAGGAGAGGTAGACAGCATGATCAGGCTGACAGAGAAGATAGTTCAGATTCTAGCAGGAGATTCAGAATTCCTGGAAAGTTCAGTGAAGTCATAACTCCTCCAAATCTCCATGACAGTCAGTTTCAGCATACAGGAACAGAAACAAAATTCCAAGAACAGTCAATCAGGCACAGGAAGCATCTAAATATCTCTCTTGATTCAAAAGAAGATTCTTCACAGTATGAACCTGAGCTAGATCCAAACTTCAGGATGGCTAGGTTTCATGAATTGATTGTTCTCTCCCAGATAAACAAAGCTAGAAAAGAAGGAGCCGATCCTTCTCAATTTTCAACAATGTCCAAGTACAGGGAGAAAGAGTTTAAACAATTTGATATTGATAAGAATGTTTTTGAAGCTAATGCCTATATGCAGGTTCACCCTAAGGCAATTGTTCCCAGAGCAACATCCATAAAAGTTCTTGGTGAAGCTGACATAAAAATGACAAGACAGCAAGCAGAAGATCCAAAAAGAAGAATTATATTTACTAAGCCAGCTTCTGGCAAGTCTTAGTACTGTTTTTCTTTTTGTGTCTATATCTCTTATTGTAAATATCTGTTGAATTTTTCTTATTATTCATGACAAATATGTTTGTTTAGTTTTGCTGTTGCATTCTTGTATTTTGCTTAGTGACCTCACCCAAATATGGGGAGATTGTTAGATCCCTAGTTTGGATTTGGGCTAAGTTCACTAATCTAGGCTAAGTCAGACCCATATTGTATAACTAGGGTCTAGTCTAGTGTCTTAGGTGTCAGTTATGTCAACAACTCAGTGAGACAAGACCAAGACATCAGAGGCTTAGAAGACATCAGAGACTGAACAAGGCAGAAATTTTTCTAAGTGAAAAGTCGTTCGACGATCTCTGAAGAGAGCTCAATGATCTTTGTTCTGCGTTCGACGATCTCAGAGTTAAATCTCTAAATACTGAGATCGACAATCGCTGAACTTAGTTCGACGATCTCTGATCTACTTTCAGAATAGAGATCGACGATCAACCATCTCTGTTCGACGATCTTGAAGCCCAGTTTGGAAGGCAGATTTTCAGGTCAACGATCACAGGGCTCAGCTCGACGATAAAGGATGTTTGAGTTCGACGATCTCAGGACCAGATCGACGATTACTGCCAGATCAACATTTTATTCCCTGCAGTTATTGTTTTCCTTATTGACTGATTATTATATTGTTTATATGACTCTGAGTGATTAATGCATATATTATCTGAATATAGCCGTTTCTTGACAAGCATTAATTACTAGTATTCACAGAGTTATTATACAACCATTCTCGGTACAGTTAGGAAAATGAGTTAATTCTCTTATAGCCGTTGCACAAGTTCGTGTGATTCCTGCAGTCAATTAATGTGTGCCATTTCAAATTTAGTTTGGAATTATTCAAAGGAAAGATACTCAGAGAATAAAAGTGATAGAGAATTATTATGCAGAGAATATATAGATAGATTTTGTTAGAGAACACAAGACAACAAAAAATGAAGAAGAACAGCTTTCAGTTCTTCATACAAGTGTTCATCTAGGAAGCCTGTAGAGACATTTATCTTCAATCAGTGCCAACTTTCTGGAATTCAAGACCTATACCCTGTATAAGGCTTTGGATTCCTGAACAAATTAAAATCATCAGGACAAGCCTTGACTCCATCAGGATCACTCTCAAGTCTCTCATTTGCTATAGAAAAGAGAAGACAACTCAACTCTTTATTTCCCCCCTCTGTGTACAGGGTTCTTACTCCTTTCAAAAGTAATTCCTGGTTGTGAGGTCTCCTGATCAAAAGACTTCAAGTGATTTTTCGGCACCTGATCAAAAGCCAGAAGGTTTACAATATCTCCTTAGAAATAGATATTACTTGGTGGCAGTCACCTGATCAAAAACCTGAGAGTGATTCCTACCAGGGCGGTAGAAGAGTGGATGTACCCAGATTTGGGGAACCACTATAATTTCTTGTGTCGTCTGGTTGCTCTTTCTATTATTGTTCTTTCTATTTACTGTGATATTTAGAATAGCTCTCTAGTTTTCTTTTATTTATTTAATTATTGGTATCACCTATTTTTAACTCTGATAGAATAACATAATACAGCCAAAAGTTTTAAACACTCTATTCCCCCCTCTAGAGTAGATCTGAATAACTTCCTCCTTTCAGTTCCACCTCCCCCTCTAGCCAGAAGTGCGTCAGGCCCTCCGGTACTATGGAGTGGTCCCGACCTAGTTCAATCCTAACTCTTTTGCACTTCTAGTGGATTTCGCCTGTTACATGCGTGTGAAAAGGATTGAGTTCAACCTCTCTATCTTCTGGAAACTCTTCAACTTCTGAGCCAAAAGATGGATTGTCTTCTTCTCGGGGCAGACGATCAAGAAGCAGTCTCGTAAACAAGAATCACAACTGGGACCAGAAGTTCGTCTTTATATCTGGGAACTTCAACAACGTTCCCCTCTCACCGGTCCAGTACGATTAGGTGACTTACAGGCCTCTAGCACTCGGGGGATCCGAGATAGCCATCCTCACCTTCTTCGGGACCAAGAACTTCGACGTTAAGTTCTTGCAGTAAGATCTCGACTCTCTTCCACTGGTTCCCGCCAGCGAAGGTACAATTTCGCCCTATCCCTTTAATCTCTTATTCCGAACTATAAGACAAACTTTTACGGCTTTCATAGGTGAGTGGGAGATCTGTAACATACAATTTCCAACTATATCCCTAAGGTGGTTTTGTCAAGACTAGGTCATGACAAAACCCTGGGAAGTCCAAGAAGACCAAGTGAGCTTAGGCATGAAGGTGAAAATCACCTTGGTCTGCAAATAACACTTTCCAATTACCTAACCTAGGGTTTGACTTTAAGGCTTCTCCTTTACTCCTTGACCCCACCTGAACCTTCCTAACCCTTTAGGAGGTTCATTAGGCCACTAAGGGCCCATTGGGGTCAACCCAAGAGGTCAAGTTGATTAAAGTCAACCCTAACCCTAAAATAGTCAAAGTGCCCTATCTAGGGCCAGAGGACCATCCCTTAGCCAATTTGACCCTATTTTAAACTCCCTAGTCCTAAAAGGGGCTCATTGGGTCACTAAGGACCTATTGAGGTTAATTAAAGAGGTCAAGTTGACCAAAGTCAACCCTAACTCCAAAGTGGTCAAAGTGCCCTAATTAAGGGTCAAGTGACGTACAAGGTGTCAAAACAACCCTACCCAAGTCTCCCTAGACCTTAGGAGATGCCAATGGGTCACTAAGAACCCATTGGGGTCAATCCAAAAGGTCAAATTGACCAAAGTCAACTCAACCATAAAATAAGTCAAACTAGCCTAATTGACCTAACCAAGCCCAAGCCACTTGGGCTAAGCCCAACTTGAGTGGCCCATTAACTTTAGGGTGCTGATATTTACATGGAATGACATTCATTTTCTGGAATCGGTGACTAGGAGAGAGAAAGCTCAACTTCCCCTTTAATGGAGGAGAGAGAAAGAGAGAGAGAGAGAGGGCCATTCATGGCCAAGGAAGACCAAGGGGCCACCTCTCTCCATCTCCAAAGGCTTGGTTCACCTCCCCCATCAGTTATGAGAAGATCAAGGGGTTTTGCGGCCCATTCAGTGGCTGGATTCAGTGAACCCACCATGGCCGAAATTCTCCCCTTAAGGCCATTAATGGCATTCAAGCCATGACTCCTCCCCTCCCCCATTTGGTTATTTTAAAAGCTTCCCCAAAGTTAGAGGAGTCGTTTCCACCCCTCCCCTGAAGAAACTGAGACGTTTGGCTGTACAGTTGCAGAGCACCAAAAAGCTCCACCACCGACCAAGACGCACCACCATCAAACACGTCTACAAGCCCGGGTGCAGGTCCGCTTCTCCTCCTCTCCCCTTGTGCTAGCTTTCTAGATCAATAAGATTTGAAATCGAGCAAAATTGGGCTGGTTTCTTTTTTTGGATTCCATGAATCTTCATGGTTTTAATACTTTGCAGGTTCGCCGGAAACTGCCCCTCCGGCGGCCGTACAACCCTCCGGCGATAGCCACCACCTCAACGGAGGTGGTGGCGGTAGTGGCTGGCCGAGGAGGGGACTGGATCACCGGAAAAAGGCTTGGAAAACACCTTCCGGTCGGGCTAATCACGTCCATTTGCTGGAGGTTAAAGATGATCTCAATGCCGTTGGATCTGATATATTATAAAATGTTATGATTATTTTCCCCCTTTAATGTGCACTCTTTTAAATCAGAAAAACATGGCCATTAGGGGCTTAATCATGAAAAGTGGCCAACATAAAAATTGTATCCCTTGAAGTATACTTTATTTTAAAATTAATTTCAACCCATTTGGGTTAGTGATCTGACCACAACACTCAAAATGATTCAGCCTATACATTGGCTTGAGTAGAGACTAAATTGGGTGCCCCCATCAATCCAGGCTTGTCCTGTGATTTGAATGGTTCAGGAGATCAGAGCCTTGTACAAGGTGTAGGACTTGAATTTCAGAAAGCTGAGACTGATTAAAGATGATTATCTCCACAAGCTTTCTGAATGAACTCTTGTTTTTGGAACTGAGAGCTGTTCTTCTTCTTTTTCTTGCAGCCTTGTGATTTCTATCAAAAGTTTGTAGACTACATCAAAAAGTTGTTCTGAAAAATTATTCTCTGGGTCTTTTTATTCTCTAAGTCCTTTTCCTTTGAATAATTCCAAACAGAATTTTAAATCATCCACATTGATTGACTGCCGTAATGACGAGACCTTGTGCAACGACTATAAGAGAATTAACTCCTTTCCTTAACTGTCCTGAGAAAAGCTATATAATAACTCTGCAAAAACCAACAATTAATGCTTGCCAAGGAACGACTATATTCAGAGAATATATGCATTAATCACTCAGAGTCATATAAGCAAAAGAATAAACAGTCAATAAGGAAAACATAAACTGCAGGGAATAATAGATTAATCTGGCAGAAATCGTCGATCTGGTCCTGGGATCGTCGAACTCAAACATCCTCTATCGTCGAGCTGAGCCCTGTGATCGTTGACCTGAAAAACTGCTTTCCAAACTGGGCTTCAAGATCGTCGAGCTGAGATGGTTGATCGTCGATCTCAATCCTGAATGTAGATCAGAGATCATCGAGCTAAGTTAAGCAATCGTCGATCTCAGCATGTAGAGGTAAAACTCTGCGATCGTCGAACACAGAACGAAGATCGTCGAACTCACTTTAGAGATCGTCGAACGAACTTTTTTTACTTAGGAAAATTTCTGCCATGAACAGTCTCTGCTGTGTTCTAAGTCTCCGATGTCTTGGTCTTGTCTCACTAAGTTGTTGACCTAAAAGACACCTAAGACACTAGACTAGACCCTGGCTATACAATGTGGGTCTGACTTAGCCTAGATTAGTGAACCTAGTCCAAATCTAAAGTAGGGATCCAACACAAGGTTAACCTCAAACCGTAAGACAAAAATGAATACAAGAGTAATTAGAAATATAATAGGGCTTCACTTTCACTCACCCCGGTTACTCGGGAGGTTAGTTTGGTTTAGACATTCGAGCGGTAGGCTCAGTGGTTGTGGAAATGGGCATATTAGCCCGGCGAGTCGATGGATCAGAAGGTAGTTGTAACGAACAAGTTAGATGTTTGTTCGCACCGATGTCGTTACAATGACTCGGTGGGAGTGGTTTACACTTATCCAAGGGAAAGTCTGGCGGTGGGTCAACATAGTACGTGGTGACTCCGCGGTTGTGTTCTTTGCATTTAGGCATACGAAGGGCTAGGCCTGGTAGTACAGATACCCGCATAAGAGTGGGGTTTCCAAACCCACTATCTCCGTTGGCCACGACGGAGGCTCCTAGGAGTGATGTTAGCTTCTAAAAAGGGGTAACTAAAGGTCTGTGCGCATAGAGTCGTGTGCGTGTGTTGCACTTACATGAATCATGGCATAATAATTTACTTCACTCATACTTGCATACAACCTGACACCCCTTCGTATAAATTGGTATGTGAATTTTTATATGATGTGAGCCTTGCAAAAGACCCCTTAACTTATAAGTTTGTATGAGCATTCATATAAGTTAAGGTTAATTATTCCATAGCTTACTTTACATGTATTTCCTGCTCTCTACTTCACTTGTTTAAATTACTGCTTCCTTGTATAGTTCTTTTGCACAAACACCTGCTAGGGTAGTTGTCACCTGCTTGTTCCACTCTGCTATTATCCTCCGATTTCATCCTCCACGCACGGTGCCTAGGAGTCGCAGGGCTGAGGCGAGGACGATAGTGGCTTAGTCTTTTGACTAACGGTCAGTGGACCACATCATTTTAGGGGATTGAGGAGCAGGAGCATCAACATCGGCAGGACAAGGAGGCAGGACATGAGGAGGAGTTGCTACGCACTACCACTACTACACAGCGACGGGTTGAGGATGGATTTCAGCTTGCTTCTGCTAGATGTTGTGAGTTGTGTGAGAGAGATCATTTGTATTAGACATGTACCTTGCTTAAGCACTATTTTCTATTCTCTTTCGTACTTTGTACTTATTGTGGACTAGAAATCTTATATATATATATATATGTGATCTTGTAGACTTGGACTTCTTTTGTACTTCTACTTTCTTTGGCCATCATTTTAGTTGGCAGGATCAACGTTTTATAGTGACTACCACCCCGAGTGTTGGTGTCACCGCAAAACGGTGATTCTGGGCGTAATACCCGGTAACGTAGCAAAAAAAGGAGGGTCTTACAAACTGGTATCAGAGGAAACCTCGATCAGAAGAGAAGAAGACCACAAAACATTGGGTCAGCCCGCACGAGCATTAGTTTGGGGACAAACTAAGCAGTGGAAGCTGTGGCGTGCCCATGTGTAAAAATCACAATATATAGTCCATAAATCTCCTAGTTAGGCCAACCCAACTAGGAAACTTGACTCACCAAGATGATTCTTACTATATTCTGGTCAAAATTGACTTTAGATATAATTCAGTTAAGGTATGAGGATACGTGAAATGACTAAAGCAAAAAATCTAACATGAGAGAAGGTACTTAACGCTTAAACCGGATGTCCCTACCATACTCATCAAGTAGTACTATCACCGGTTTCCTAAACTAATAGGACCAACTTAAGGAGAATGGATGCATATAAACCATTAGCAGAATAGTAGGGGACTAATAGATTTGACCCTTGTATCGATGGCACGATTAGGATAAGACAACCATCATACCAAATACCAAGGGTCAAATAATAATTAAAGATCAGAAGAGACTGATTTGGGACAGAGTCACATGTTGACTTTGAGAAATTTATCGTAAATGGTAACCTGGAGAGTCTAAAGTATGGATTATATCAACGAGTTTCAGGATGGAAACCCAAGTCTAAGGTTGCATGCCCTAAGGATTGTGTGCATATCTAGCCCGAATATAACATGGTAATATCGAAGATACTAAGCCCAAGGTAGGTAGGGGCTTATCTTTTGTTTATTGGGGGCTTGTCCTTTGTTTATTGGATAAATTAGTTATTGACTTGGGTTTCCTTAGACCTAACTTAGAAAATGCGTTATCCCAAACTTAGTGATGTTGAAGCTGGTCCTATTCGACGTTACTCCGGCGATGCCATGGTAATAAGTAAGAGTAATTATGAGACTTAACAATTATAAGATACCGTTTGAATTTGATGACGGGCAGTAAGATTCAGGATATTTGGGAAGGTAAGACTAAATCGCTATGTTGTAACATCGGAAGTATGATAACAATAGGAAATTTGAAAGAAATTAACAAACAATATATCGAAGACGTATACCTTTGGTATGACTCTGCAAACTTGACTCGGATAGCATCAAGGACCAGAATATATACGTTTGATGACATTATAGTCACGGTTAGCAAGATTCATGACTATAGGAAATGGGTTTTGATTATCAAGTGTAATTATGGCAAAATGGCATGAAAAATTAATCGGTATTACTGATAATCTCCAAAGACTCACGAATACACCCTCTTAAATTATGAGAATGATGAGACACATGAAGAGGTGAGCAGATCCATTAAATGATAAGAGCTGGATAAATTGTAAGGTTGAGTTGATTGATTAATCGGGCATACTCAAAGGAATAAGAACCTGATTGTGTAAAGGAAGGTTATAGGGTTATCGTCTACACTCACAAACAAAAAATAAAATTACCGGAAGAGATTTGTGTTTACCAGAACGTGTATTTCCCCGGAATAAATAAAGATATCATGGATTTTGTGACGCACGATGAGGTTTGTCGGCTAGTGAAGGACAAGTGCAAAGGTTTTTGGGGAATTACTACAGTCACTGCCTGAGTTAGAGTGGAAGTTCGAGGATATAACTATGAATTTCACATACAGGTTACCACATCCCCACTCAGGGAACAATTTTAATTGTAACATCGAGGATAGATTGACCGAGGTAGTTGGGGTCACCCCAATCTAGAAGAAAGCTCATGTTGGTGTTTCATGAGATCTGTGAGCAGTTTGTCCGTTATCATGGTGTGTTCAAGACGATCGTGTCGGATTAGGATGGACGACATACGTCTAAGGAAAGAAGATCAGTCCAGGCTTATCTGGGTTCTCGGTCGACATTCAACACAATTCTCCACCCTTAGATGGACGGAGGTGTAGGACTCCACTGTCTTGGATCTAAGATAAGGATCTGATAAGTCAATTATTATTGTTATTTATATATAGATTTTATTTAATAAATAATAATATTTTATTTAGTTTATTTTAATATTGCTATTAAAATGCCTTGTTTTCTTATTTCAGGGCAATATGGGCTGCTAATAGCAATTTGGAGCTGACAGGATTGATCAGGAGAAAATCTGGAGAAAAGCTGGAAAAATCACAAGAACATGCCCCAGACACGGGCATTACCTATTGGTCACGGGCGTGGCCAGCAGGCGTGACCAGTATAAGAAGGCCAGAAGTTATTTCCAGGCCATTTTCGGATGTCACGCCCTAGTCACGGGCATGACCTATTAGTCACGGGCATGACACGTAGGCGTGACATCCAGGCGTGCTACGCATTAAGGAGCCGGTTCTAGATCCAGACGGTTAGAGCTTACACGCCCTAGGTCACGGGCGTGACCTAGGGGTGTGACCCTTCAAGCAACTGCCGGATTTATTCCCGTCATTTATGCTTCCTGTCGTTTCCAGCAACAGTCCTGACACGCCCTTGGTCACGGGCGTGCCCTAGGGGCGTGACCCCCAAAACCGCTGATTTTGGCGATTTTTCTCCAACATTCCCAGGCTTTCAAGACGACGGCTCCATACCTAAAATGCCCCCTGTCACGGGCGTGACAGGGGGTGTGACTCCCAAGAATAAAAATCTATAAATTCCAGATGAGTTCAGGAGCTCAAGAGGAAGATTAGGAGCCAATTTTAGGATTATTTTGTAGCTTAGTTTACTGTTTCTCAGCATTTCTGTTGGGTACATGGGAAAATGTGCAGGTTAAGTATTTGCTAATATGTAGAAAAAAAGTTTTTAAGTCCATGTGTCGACACTTAAGAAGGCATGTGTCGACACTTGGAAAAGTTGTGTCGACACCAGAAGCAACTGTGTTGACACACAGAATTTATTAGTCGACATCAACTGTGTTGACACCGGGAGGCAGTGTCGACACACAGAAGTATTAGTCGATATCGACTGTGTCGACACTGGGAGGCAGTGTCGACACACAAAGTATTATTCGACATAAACTGTGTCGACACCTGGAGGCAGTGTCGACACACAGAATTCTTAGACTACATCAACTATGTCGACACCTGCAGGCAGTGTCGACACACAGAATTCTTAGACTATATCAACTATGTCGACACACAGGACTTGTGTCGACACACAGCAGAGTTTCAACAATGTTGATTACTGTGAAGTGAAGAAGTGTCTGTGTCGACACAAAGAAGCAGTGTCGACACATTCTACAGATGTAATGTCAAGAATCTGTGTCGACATCAAAGGAGCTGTGTCGACATCACCAAAGCCTGTGTCGACACTTAATCTACTTGTGTCGACACATAATGACAATCAGTCTCGATGCTTTGCTGACAAAGACAAAGGTTCAAGAACTGACTTGAGACTTGACAGCTGTGTATTCCAACAAGTTTGCTGAAGCTGTCAGACTTGTCAGAAGTTTGTTAGAAACTGGATCAGCCGGTTACTATGGATGAAGTCTATATATATAGATGGATTCTATCAAATCAAATACGAACAATAATAACAACACGAACAACTATTGAAGTATTGATCATTGATCAAGAAAGAGCTCATCACACAGAAGAAGATTTTCGTTAGAAGATCTAAGAAGACAATCTGAAGTGGCAATCTACTCAGAATTTGTCTAAGGAGAATTCAAGCAAGAATTCTTAAGAAACTTCAGAAGTTCTAGAGATTGAGAGAGATCTTCATCTGTTGAAGTAAAGTAGGAGACATTTACAAGTCTCTTAAGAAGCAGATCTTGAACTAATCTGCTAAGAAGAATTCAGATCTATTTCTAAAATCTAAGAAGGAAGCTGCCAGCCAGTCAACTTCAAAGAAGATCAACCCTACTGAGTTCAGATTCAAGAAGCTTTGAAGAAAGCTAAGAACAGGTTGATCTCAGCAATCAGTCTTATCAAGAAGCTGATCAAGAAACTTTTTATCCCTTCTCTCTCAACAAGGGTAAGAGTTCATCTAAAACACTTATCAAATTCTGTAGGATCTTTTCAAAGATCTGAGTTGTAAGCCTATATTATAAAGGCTGAGTGTCGGAGATATAGATCTCTGAGTGGTAAGACTTTTGAGTCTTAGTATAGGAGATTTCAATCTCTGAGTTGTAGGCCTTGTGTCAAGGCTGTGGTAGGGCTATTTTCTTGAGCTGTAGGAGTGTGGTTATACTCTGTGTTGTACGAACCTTATAGGGTTCTTAGTTGTAGGAACCTTTCAGGGTTTTGAGCTGTAAGATCTGTGGATCTGAGAAGAAGGAAGAAGTTAGGCCGAATCTAACACATTATTAGATAGGTGAAGGGGGAAAGTGGATGTACCCAAACCTTGGGGAACTACTATAAACCTGTGTGCAATCTGTGATGTGTGTGTGATTGTGAATTCTATTTTATGATTGCTGTAGAATAGTTAGATTCTATTTAAAGAACAGAAAAATTATTCTTCCTTAAGTAAAAAAGAAAAGAACCTATTGACCCCCCTCTAGGTGTTTGGGTTATCTTGAAATCAATTCTATCAAGTGGTATCAGAGGGAGGTTACTCAGAGAAGGACTTAATAGTCTGAGTAAGATCCATAAGGCAGATTCAAGATCAAGAAAATGGGTTCAGGAGAAAATCATAAGGAACTAGGTTCTATGAAATTACCCATATACAGGAAAGAGATATTTTGAATATGGAAAGAAAGGGTCAGGCTTTTTATGGAGGCTTCTGATCCAAGGATCTACATTACAGTAAAAGAAGGTCTTTATATTCCAATGAAATTATCAGTTCTAGATGCAAATCAAAGAACTCCCAAGGATTTTTCAGAGATGACTAAGGAAGAGATCATCCTTGCAACTATGGATAAAAGAGCCCAGAATATCATAGTAAGTGCCATAGATGATTCAACCTTTCAAAATTTGATTCACTGCAAGACCTCTAAGGAAATATGGGACACTTGATAGTCTATATGGAGGGTTCTGAAGAAGTCAGACAAGATAGAAAATCTATGCTGAACTAGGAATATGAGAGTTTCAGACAAGGAAAGTCATATGGTATAACTGAGTGTTATAAAAAGTTCTATAGAATAGTAAATGAGCTGATGTCATATGGAAGGATCTTCAGTACATATGAACTGAATGATAAATTCCTAAGATCCTTAACAAAGGATTGGGACACTAAGATTTGTGCCATTAGGGAAGTGGCCAAACTTGCAGATATCCATCCTCTAACTTTGTTTGGAAAATTGCTGTCATATGAGATGCAGTTGATGGTTAGGAAAGAGGAAGAGAAAAGTGCTAAAGGGGAGCATAGAGAAAAGTCTGTGGCCCTCAAGGTGGAAGCCACTAGGAAGAATAGGAGGATGTCTCTATCATCACCTCCTGAGATAGTTGCTGAAATTACTTCAGATAATTCAGACAACCAAAGTTCAGACACCAGTGACTCAGATAAAGACTTTGCGTCCTTCACAAGACAGTTTCAGAGATTTCTGAAGAAGAAGCAGTGGAAGTCTAGGCCCTCAACATCTTAGCCTGTGGATGACTATTATAAATAGAGGAAGTCATCTAGGAAGGACAGGAGCAGGTCTAAGCCTAGCAAATCTATAACATCAAAGATAGTTTGCTACTATTGTAATAGGCCTTGACATATTATGGCTGAGTGTATAGAAAAAAGAAAGGAGTCTTCTGATAAAAAGAAGACTCAACAAAAGAGCAAGAAGGAGAAATCCTTTGTTGCCAAGAAGGAGAAGAGCTTGACAGATCAATCATCTTCAGAGTCTGAATCTGAAGCTGAGGCATACATTGGTTTATATTCAGCAGATGAAGAAGATGAGTTTATGCAAGTGCTGAACTCTATCTATGAAAAAGAAGACCATCAGTGCATGGGACTGATGGCTGTGTCAGAAGAAGACAAGTGCCAGGATCAGCCTGGTCCTAGTAAGGTACAATGTATTTCTAGAAATTTAGATTGTAGTACTGGTACAGAGGCAGCTACATCTGCATCAAGTGATGTGGATGGGTCTGAGTCTGAAGGTGATTTTTATCAGCTGATAGATGAATATGGGGACTTATTGTAGGCACTAAAGAAAAGCAAAAACCTGCCCAAAACTCAGGCTAAGGAAAATGCAGATCTTAAGATGGGTGCATCTGATTTAGAGAAAGAGTTGGATCAAAAAATGAATGAGGTTGCCAAACTGAAAACTATAACAATTATTTAGATGGGCACAATCACATACAAAAATGATCTAATTAAAAGTCTGGAAGCCAGACTTCAAAAGGAAAAAGATTTGGTGGCTAGTTATTCCAAGCCAAAATCAGTTTTACCCTTAATAGATGAGTTTGTGGCTCAAAAGGGTAAGGCTGGAATAGGCTTTAAAGGTGACACCAGGGCTGTCCAATTCAAGAAAAAGGGCAAAGCCTCAGTCCAGCCACTGAATTTTAAAGTCCTTGTAGTTTTTAGAAAGGTACAAGTGCCTTCTAATAAGTATGACCTTGAGAATACTAATGGTCATAGTAAGACTGAAGTTCTGAATGGCAAGGGTGTTTATGTCAATAAGGCGGCCCATGTACATAAACCCCATGTTCCTAAGAAAATAGTGGGTGTAGCTGCAGCAGTACCAGTACAAAATAAAAGATTTGCTGTCAACCAGACTGCCAAGAATGTATCTAAAAATAGATACAACAAGTATGAATGCTGGTGCTGTGGCAAGACATGCCATTATGCCATAGATTGCTGGCACAACACTAGTGTCAGGAAGAACAATAGTCTACCTGTTAGAAGAGCTACAGGTAGATTTGTTAAGTATGAAGCAAACTTGAACCAAGGACCCAAGACTTTGGTTCTAAGGAGAGGTAATTCTTTATTGCAGGTGAGTCCAAGTTACAATGCCCCTATATGTTACTTGGATAGTGGATGTTCCAGACATATGACTGGAACCAGGGGGTTGCTGAAGGAGTACTTACCTATCATAATTGGGTCTAAAGTAATCTTTGGTGGTTCTGAAAAAGGAATCATCAAAGGATTTGATAACATTTCTAATAATCAGATTACTATCACTCAGGTGGCCTATATGAAGGGTTTGAAACACAACCTTATAAGCATAAGTCAGCTGAGTGATTTAGGATATGACATTTCATTTATTAAGAATGGATGTCATATCAAAAGATCAGGTGATCAAAAGGTCATATTGACAGGATATAAAAAAAGAAATGTGTACTGTCTTAACTTTTAGTGTGAGAACAATGTTTCTCCTATTTGTCTTGTAGCTGATGAGAGAGCCTCTCATTGTGTCAAATGGAATAAGAGGCTAACCCATCTTAACTACAAAACAATTGGCCAACTCTTTAGCAAAGAGTTAGTAAGGAATGGTCCAAAAGTTAAGTGTATAAAGGATGGGATATGCTCAGCTTATCAAAAAGGCAAGCAGACAAAATCCTCCTTTCATAGCCTTAAAAACAAGGATTCAGTGAGGTGTCTATACCTCTTACATATAGATTTATTTGGTCCTATGCCAGTTCATAGTCTAGGTAGGAAAGTCTACACTTTTGTGGTGGTAGATTACTATTCTAGATATTCCTGAGTATTCTTTCTGAGATAAAAATCAGAAACCCCAAGTGTTTTATATAGTTTTGTCAAGCAAATTCAGAATGAACATGACAGTACAGTGGTTAAAATTAGAAGTGACCATGACACTAAATTTTAATCTGAGAGTATGATAAGACTGTGTGAAGAATTTGGGATTTTACAAGAATTCTCCTCACCTAGAACACCGCAGCAAAATGGTATTGCTGAAAGGAAGAATAGAACACTGATTGAGGCTGGTAGAAATCTATTGAGTGACACTTCTCTCCCAAAATATTTCTGGGTTGAGGCAGTAAACACTGCATGTCATGTGATCAATAGGGCTTCTATCACCAAAAGCCACAAAAAGACTCCCTATGAGATCATGAAGGGTAGAAAACCAAACTTATCCTATTTTAGGATCTTTGGTTGCAAGTGCTATGTTCTTAACAATGGAAAGTCTTATCTAACTAAGTTTGTTGCAAAATCCCAAGATGGGATATTTATTGGGTACAACAACAATAGTAAGGCTTATAGGATCTACAACTTGATTACTCAAGTTATAGAAGAGTCTGTACATGTTGTCTTTGATGAAACAAGACTGATTAACAGTGAGTTGCCTTGTAGCTCATGCAGTTCTACAGGTATAAATGAGAGAATGGACAAGCTTACCATTACAGAAGAGTCAACTACAGAGCAGGAAGTGGAAAATGGTGGCTACTGTCTAGGGGGAGTACAGGACTCTCTAGATGCTGATGAAAACCAAGAGGTGCAGCATATTGAAGAGACTAGAGGTGATCAACCTGAAGATAGTCTACCTCCAGTTGTTAGACACTTAAAGGATCATCCAGCAAATTAGATAATTGGTGATCCAAGACATGTAGTGCAAACCAGAAGCAGGAACTTGAACACAGTTCTTTGCTCAAGCTTCCTATCTCAACTGGAACCAAAGAGATTTGAAGAAGCTATTCTAGACCCACATTGGATTGATGCCATGCAAGAGGAGCTGAATCAGTTCAGAAGATGCAAGGTCTAGGAGTTAGTTCCTAAACAAAAATACCACAACATCATTGGAACAAAGTGGATCTTTAGGAACAAACTGGATGAGAATGGGATCATTGTGAAGAACAAAGCAAGACTTGTTGCAAAAGGATAAAGGGAGGAAGAGGGTATTGACTTTGATCAAACCTTTGCCCAAGTAGTAAGACTGGAAGCAATAAGGATGTTCCTTACCTATGCAGCATATCAAGGCTTCAAGGTATTCCAAAAGGATGTAAAATAAGCATTCCTAAATGGAAATCTAAAAGAAGAAGTCTATGTAGAGCATACCTCAGGTTTTGTTGATTCTCTCAAACATGATTATGTTTATAGACTTAGGAAAGCTTTATATGGGATAAAGCAAGCCCCAAGGGCTTGGTATGAAACCCTATCTACTTTCCTTATTGAGAACAAATTCTCAAGGGGGAAAATAGACAAAACTCTATTCCTAAGGGCGCCCAAAGGAAAGATAATCTTAGTCCAGATTTATGTAGATGACATAATATTTGGGTCTACAGAAAACAACCTTTGCAAGAAGTTTGCTAAACTTATGCAAGGGAAGTTTGAGATGAGCAGCATGGGAGAACTTAAGTTCTTCTTGGGACTTCAAGTAAGACAGACTGATGATGGCTTGTCCATATCCCAGTCTAAGTTCACCAAGGAGTTAATTAAGATTTATGTTATGAAATCATCCTCCACCATGAGAATTCCTATGGGAACAAGTATGCCTATATGCAAAGATGATGCAGGTAGACCTGTAGATGAGTCTTTGTATAGAGGTATAATTGGTTCTCTTCTATACCTAACTGCTAGTAGACCAGACATTATGTATGCAACATGTGTTTGTGCTGGGTACCAATCATGCCCTAAAGAATCTCATTACACTGCAGTAAAAAGGATTTTGAGATATCTAAAGGGCACACCTAATCTAGGACTTTGGTACCCTAGGAATGGAGATTTTCTACTGACAGGCTATTCAGATGCAGACTTTGCAGGTTGTAAAGAAGATAGAAAAAGCACAACATGCACCTGTCAATTTCTAGGAGGAAGATTGGTGTCTTGGAGCAGTAAGAAGCAGACTAGTGTGGCAATTTCCACAGCTGAGTCTGAATATGTGGTAGCAGGAAGTTGCTGTGCACAGCTGTTGTGGATTCAGCACCAGCTAGAAGACTATGGTATTCAGGTAAGTAGAACACCTTTGTTTTATGATTCTACTAGTGCTATTTCTATTGCTAATAATCCTGTTTCACATAGTAGGCCTAAACATATAGAAATTAGATACCATTTTCTTAGAGAACATGTATAGAAAAAGGACATCTCACTAGAATTTGTCAAAACAGATTATCAAATTGCAGATGTGTTTACTAAGCCTCTAGATGAAACTAAATTCAATAAATTTAAAATTGAATTAGGAATGTTGAACATAGATTAGTCTAACAAATTTGGCTAAGTAAATCAGTATCGACACATTCAGAGAAGTGATGTCGACACTTCAGTAAAACTGTGTCGACACATCCAAAGAAGTGATGTTGACACTTCAGTTAGTGGTGTCGACACAACCAGAGTAGTGGTGTCGACACATCCAGAAATTGTGTCGACACTTACAATAAGAGTCTACACAGAATTTCTGATGAACTTCTAAGTATGTCAAGTGTCGACACATCATCAATTGGTGTCGATACATAGAAGTCAACACCATTGTCGAGACATTAGAAGTATGTGTCGACACATTTCAACAGTGTCAACACTTTTAGACAGTTTTGGACCGCCTTTTGACCTTCTTTGTTTAGAAGGGTATAAATAGGTCAAGAACATATTCTGTCGACACGCTCTCCAGGTTTTCGAGACTAAAACCTTGTGTCGACAAACTCTCTTCTCTCAATCCAAGTTTTCTCACCATCCCAATGACGCCAAAGGTTGAAGATAACATTAACGAAGGATATGAGTTGGTTCGCCATACCTTTGATGATGCGGAGTCAGAGATTAAAGGGGTCATTACCCTGTTTGCTGAGAGTGGTTTGGAGTTTCTGGTATCCGAACCAACCAAGATTTGGAAGAAGGAGGTTTTTGAGTTTTTTGCTGCAGCAACAATAGACTCAACTGGACTTAAGATTAAATCAACAGTTCATGGAGCAAGAGTCAAACTGACCTTGAAAAGTTTGAGAAAAATTCTTCATCTTCCAAGAACTCAGGATGAAGAAGAAGTACCAGTATCAAAAATAAGGGAGGCACTACAATGGTGTGGATTGGATCCCACCTTGAAGATTGGAGCAGCAATTAATAGGAAAAGGATGAATCAGCAAGGCAAATTCCTTTCAGAAGTGGTAGGAAAGGTAATTCTGTGTAAGCCAGGGGGACATGATAAGATTTCTGCCTATATGTTCAACCTCATGACAAGGATAATTTTTAAGCTCAAAACAGATCAGTCTGCCGTACTATTTGAAAAGATTAAGGAAAGAATAAAGAAGCCTAATTTGGCTAGACTGATGAGTTTATACTTAGCTGGAGCCATTCAAGAAGTAATGCACCAGATCCCTGGATCTAAAATTAATCATATGAGAAGAATGGACATCAGGATTATTTCCAGATGGGATAGGGTCCTATCAAAGGACATACCTGATATAGAGAGACAAGAGGCTGCAGTAAAATCACCTATACAGGACCTTACTGAGAATGCACAAGTGTAGGAGGAAACAGTTAGTGCACAAGTGCAGGGGGAGCTAGATAGTGTACAAGTACTGGACCTGACTAAGAATGCACAAGTGCAGGGGGAGACATTTACTGCACAGGTGCAGGGGGAAGAGAGAATCCACTTGGCAGAGGAAATAGATTCACAAACAGTCCTTGAGACATCTCATACCAATATTCCAGCCCTATATACTATCATGGAGGATACATCTGGAGCTACTGATGCTCCTGAGAAAGTAGTATCACCAGTTCACACTCAACAAGAGTTCACTCTGGAAGAATTATTTCCTGATATTGAGGGAGCAGCAGATAAGGAGGTGCAAATAAGGAATGAGGGGGAGCAGGCTAACCTTGAGGGGGAGCATATTGGAACTGAAAAGGAGATTCCTTTTAGTCCTAAAGAAAGAGTTAATATAGACAGTTCCTTCACTTCAGAAGATGAGGAAATTAAAAATGCCAAGAAAAGAAAACTGGTCTTTAACAGAAGGAGCCAGAGCTATAAGAAGGCATTGCAAACTACTACTCCACAACTTGCCCCAGAGGCTGATTACTGCTCTTTATTGGTGGCCTTACAACTGAAATTAGATGAGCAGAGAATGGCTCTAGAGAGGTATGTGGATGAAAGCCATCAGTCACTTCAATTTGATTTGGCTCAAGATATCAAATCCATCAGGTTTGAAGTGAATCTTCATAAGAAAGAAATGACAGATTGTTTTCACAAAGGGGGCAATGCTATAGTATTTCTGGCTGAGAAGCAAGCATTAGTAAAAGCTCAAGTGGATGGCATTGCTATTAAACAAGGCTATGTCCTTGAAAATTAGATTAGGATGAATGACAATTTGACTTAATCTCACAATGAGATAGTCACTGAAGTAAAGAAAACAGTCACTGCAATGACTGAAGCAAGGGCTAATGAGAAAGAGGAATTTGATAAGAAGCTACAGGAAGCCTTAGATTCATTTAAGACAGCCATTACTACTTCTCAAAAAACAATCTCTGGTCATCTTCTTAAGTTAAAATCATTTTAAAAAGATGGTGTAAATTTTCTTAATGGACAAGTAAGATTTCAAAAAGATGACTTAAGGGACCACATTGTAAGAGAAGTCATAAAGGGGGAGAGGGTGTTAGTCAAAGCAGGCTCAGATCATGCCAAATGGATATCCAATAGCATCAGAGCCACTCTGGGATATCCACTCCTTTGTGATGATGATAATGTTGCTGAGTCTGGTGTGCAACCTGCTTTATTGAAGATGATCAACCTGAAGTTGCTCAGATCATCTACCCTCCAACAGATTTTGATATGATTCAACAACAGGTTCAGACAATGTATAGTCCTCCACAGGAAGTTGATAATGTTATTATAGAGAAAGTTGAAATGCCAGAAGCTTCCTTGAAAGCTCAACAGGAAGCTCAACTATCAAAGAAAAGGTTCAGAGAATAGGCTGAGTTAAAGCCTGATTTTGAGCAATGGAGCCCCACTTCCAGGAATATCATTCTGACTGCCTGGAAAGCTGTGAAAGATCAGGTCCATGAAATAGGCAAATGGTATATTGAACAAGAATGACAGAAATATGAAACAAGGCAAGAAGCCATTCTGTAGTATATAAGGAAGGCTAAAATTAGGAAGCTACCTCCTAATGCTCAGGAGCCTAGCAAATATTTCCCCAAGCTTTTTCATTATTTGAAAAGACAGAGGATTAAGGCTGAAGCTCAGAAGAAGGCAGAGTTGATAAGAAAGAAGCCCATTGATGATGCAGAACCTACTGTGCAAGCTCAGATTAAGCCAGGAAAAGACATAGTCATCAAGGAGCCTGATCAGCCTTAGGATAGATTTACTAAATTTTGCTAGAACAATGTAATTTTTAGTGTTATAAGAAATCTATGTAATCAGTTGTTAAGAAACTTTTTGATAAGTATAAACAAAACAATGTTTCATGTTCATTGAGCTTGTATTATTATTCTATAATGACATTTTGGTATTTGTTTTGTTTATAAGTTACCCTGTCATATAATGCTTATATACATCATAATATTTGTTTATTATAAGTGGTGTATATCATTGACTAAAGGGTTATGACTTCTCCAAATAGGGGGAGATTGTTGGGTACATGGGAAAATGTTTACCTGATTTGAAGAAGTCTCACTTAGTTCAATGATATACATCAAGATGTATTTGATGTTATTTTGAGTTTATATGTGTAGGTTAAGTATTTGCTAATATGCAGAAAAAAAGTTTCTAAGTCCATGTGTCAACACTTAAGAAGGCCTGTGTCGACACTTGGAAAAGCTGTGTCGACACCAGAAGCAACTGTATAGACACACAGAATTTATTAGTCGACATAAACTATGTCGACACCGGTAGTCAGTGTCGACACGCAGAAGTATTAGTCGACATCGACTGTGTCGATACCGGGAGGCAGTGTCGACACACAGAAAGTATTATTCGACATCAACTGTGTCAACCCCTGGAGGCAGTGACGATACACAGAATTCTTAGACTACATCAATTGTGTCGACACCTGGAGGCAGTGTCGACACACAGAATTCTTAGACTATATCAACTGTGTCGACACATAGGACTTGTGTCGACACACAGCAGAGTTTCAACAACGTTGATTGCTGTGAAGTAAAGAAGTGTCTTTGTCGACACAAAGAAGCAGTGTCGACACATTCTACAGATGTAGTGTCAAGAAGCTATGTCGACATCAAAGGAGCTTTGTCGACATCACCAAAGCCTGTGTCGACACTTAATCTACTTGTGTCGACACATAATGATAATCAGTCTCGACGCTTTGCTGACAAAGACAAAGGTTTAAGAACTGACAATAGACTTGACAGTTGTGTATTCCAACAAGTTTGCTGAAGCTATCAGACTTGTCAGAAGTTGGTTAGAAACCGGATCAGCCGGTTACCATGGATGAAGTCTATATATATATAGATGGATTATGTCAAATCAAATACGAACAATAACAATAACACGAACAACTATTGAAGTATTGATCATTGATCAAGAAAGAGCTCGTCACACAGAAGAAGATTTTCGTGAGAAGATCTAAGAAGACAATCTGAAGTGGCAATCTACTCAGAATTTGTCTAAGGAGAATTCAAGCAAGAATTCTGAAGAAACTTTAGAAGTTCTGGAGATTGAGAGAGATCTTCAGCTGTTGAAGTAAAGTAGGAGACATTTACAAGTCTCTTAAGAAGCAGATCTTGAACTAATCTGCTAAGAAGAATTCAGATCTATTTCTAAAATCTAAGAAGGAAGCTGCCGGCCAGTCAACTTCAAAGAAGATAAACACTACTGAGTTCAGATTCAAGAAGGTTTGAAGAAAGCTAAGAATAGGTTGATCTCAGCAATCATTCTTATCAAGAAGCTGATCAAGAAACCTTTTATCCCTTCTCTCTCAACAAGGGTAAGAGTCCATCTGAAACACTTATCAAATTCTGTAGGATCTTTTCAAAGATCTGAGTTGTAAGCCTATATTATAAAGGCTGAGTGTAGGAGATATAGATCTCTGAGTGGTAGGACTTTTGAGTCTGAGTGTAAGAGATTTCAATCTCTGAGTTGTAGGCCTTGTGTCAAGGCAGAGGTAGGGCTGTTTGCCTGAGCTGTAGGAGTGTGGTTACACTCTGAGTTGTAGGAACCTTATAGGGTTCTGAGTTGTAGGAACCTTTCAGGGTCCTGAGCTGTAAGATCTGTGGATCTGATAAGAAGGAAAAAGTTAGGCCAAATCTAGCATACTGCTAGATAGGTGAAGGGTGAAAGTGGATGTACCCAGACCTTGGGGAACCACTATAAACCTGTGTGCAATCTGTGATGTGTGTGGGATTGTGAATTCTATGCTGTGATTGCTGTAGAATAGGTAGATTCTATTTAAAGAATTGAAAAATTATTCTGCCTTAAGTAAAAAAGAAAAGAACATATTCACCCCCCTCTAGGTGTTTGGGTTATCTTGAAATCAATTCTATCAATTTCTTTCTTGTAATTTCCATTTCATAATTTAGTTTTACTTTTGCTATTTCAATTCAATTACTTTCTCTTAGCAATCATATTCTTCATTTTCTTCTTTTCTTTTATCTTTTATATCATGCCAAGTTAGTTTCCATTAACACTTGATCATGATGAGCTTTGAAAGTGAATAATCTTCTTTTTGTCAAACTCTCTTTTTATCGCTATCGATTTATCTTTGAATTATTTTATATCGAATTCATATTTCGCGAATATGTTCTTCGATCCTAGATCCGTATCCTAAATGATCGAGAGGTTGCGGATACGAGTAGATCTCTCAAAGATAGAAGGAGCCGCATGCACTCCTCGAGAGAGGATGATATGGATCTTCCGGATTGGAGTCAAATCCAATAGCGGGGTTCACCGCCTAAAGCAAGCTTAGGGGTTTCGACTAGTCGAGAGGTCTTAATCGATCAACCTAAGGTTATTCATAAGCATGAGCTCGAGAGAGACGGTTTCGTACTTTAGGAACCTCCATGGTCGAAGTTTGTAAATTAGAGTTTGTCTTTTATAAAAAGTTTATTTAAATTCAAAGGGAATCTAGATCAAGTGATGGTTTTTTAGTTTATCTTCCTCCTATCGTATAATTTAACCCCTTTCTTAAATTTAGATAAAATAATATTAATTTGCTTGAGTAGAAGTACTCAACAGGCCCCGAGTCTAATACGACATTTCCTATACTATATTTTGATAGGTACACTTGCCTATTTGAGATTTTAGTTTGGATTTATTTTTAAAACTATAAAATCTTCATCAGGATCCAAAAGCACTCGGCTCGGAATTTGTGGAGGACACACATTCGTAGGTATGACTGATTCGAGATAGGATGTTGGAGGCCTAGATAAAACCAGGCATGTATTACGATGCGTGGCATGGAATCTCGCAGGTACGCGGGCAGAAAAGCTCGGTCTGAGGAATATGGGGCCATACAGGATCCTGGAGCGGATTTGCCCATTGGCTTACGGACCAGAGCTACCGAAGGAGTTAGCGAGTTTGCACGTCGTCTTCCACGTCTCCTCTCTTAGAAAGGCTCTACTAAGGCCAGAGCAGTAGGTTACTAGTATAGATGGTTTGTCAGCTTCTGATCGATCGGTCCGCTTAGAGTCGGTCAGGATAGATGATACAACAGTGCGAGTCTTACGGCACAAGAAGGTTTCAGTTGTAAAAATCATGTGGGAAAATCATGGACAGGAGGAGCATACCTGGGAGCCACTAGATCTAACACAACAGAAGTACCTAGAGCTCTTTGCATCAGGTATAACTTCAATTTCTGATGGATGTTACATTTAGTTACTCTCAGTAGAAACCCCGCAGGCCTAACCTGAATTTCGGGGACGAAATTTTTATTTTTGTTTATTGGGATTTGTAATATCCCATTTCCAACTAGACCCCTAAGATGGTTTTGTCATGACTAGGTCATGACAAAACCTGGGAAGCCCAAGAATACCAAGTGAGCTTAGGCATGAAGGTGAAAATCACCTTGGTCTGCAAATAACACTTTCCAATTACCTAACCTAGGGTTTGACTTTAGGGCTTCACCTTGACTCCTTTACCCCACCTGAACCTTCCTAATCCTTTAGGAGGTTCATTAGGCCACTAAGGGCTCATTGAGGTCAACCCAAGAGGTCAAGTTGACTAAAGTCAACCTTAACATTAAAATGGTCAAAGTGCCCTATCTAGGGCCAGAGGACCTTCCCTTAGCCAATTTGACCCCATTTAAACCTCCTTAGACCTAAAGGGGTCCATTGGATCACTAAGGACCCATTGGGGTCAATTAAAGAAGTCTAGTTGACCAAAGTCAACCCTAGCTCTAAAGTGGTCAAAGTGCACTAATTTAGGGTCAAGTGACGTACAAGGTGTCAAACCAACCCTACCCAAGTCTCCCTAGACCTTAGGAGGGGCCAATGGGTCACTAAAGACCTATTGAGGTCAACCCAAAAGGTTAAATTGATCAAAGTCAACTCAACCATAAAATAGGTCAAACTAGCCTAAATGACCTAACCAAGCACAAGCCACTTGGGCTAAGACCAACTTGAGTGACCCATTAACTTTAGGGAGATGATATTTACATGGAATGACATTCATTTTCTGGAAGTGGTGACTAGGAGAGAGAAAGCTCAACTTCCCTGAAAGTCTTTAATTCAAGGATAGCTAAATCACCTTGAGGGGGGGGGGGGGGGGGTGGGAGGTGAATAGGTTATTGTTGGGTACATTGGAAAATGTGTAATAGATTTGGAGAAGCCATAACTTAGTCAATGATATGCATCAATGTGTATTTGATAGAAGTTTGAGTTTCATTGTGCAGGTTTAAAAATTTGAAGGAAAATTTACTAAGTACAAGTGTCGACACTTGTGAAGAATCTGTCTCGACACTCAGGCAAGCTGTGTCGACACTCAGGCAAGCTGTGTCGATACTCAGGCAAGCTGTGTCGACACTCAGGCAAATTGTGTCGACACTCAGGCAAGCTGTGTCGACACACAGACAAACTATGTCGACACTCAGGAAAGCTGTGTCGACACACTAGCAAAATATGTCGACACTTATAAAGAAGCTGTGTCGACACTCAAAGCTATGTCGACACTCAAAGCTATGTCGATACATAAAGAAGAAATTGTGTCAACAACTTAAAACAGAATTGTGTCAACACTTAAATCAGAAGATGAGTCGACACTAAGGAGCTATGTCGACACCTGAAGCAATTGTGTCGACACACAGGACTTGTGTCGACACACCAACTCTCAAAAGGCTGTGTCGAGTACAGAAGTCATTTTGTCGACACACAGGACTTGTGTCGACACACACTCAACGACATTTGACAAACACTCAATGCCATCTGTCTGTAATAGAAATGTCGAGACAAGAAGCTGCTGTGTCGACACACAGGACTTGTGTCGACATATACAATAAAAAGCAGTGTCGAGAAGTAGAAGTATGACTGTGTCGACACTTGGAGTATTTGTGTCGTCACCTTGAAGAATTGTGTAGAGACTTAACCTATATGTGTTGACCCATGTAAAGATGTCTGCTGAGTGTTGTATGCTGAGTTGGAAAGACATTGAAGAACCTGGTGATGTGACTGGTGACTTGACAGTTGTAATAACTAACCGGTCTGACATCACTGTCAGAACTATCAGAAGTCTATTATGAACCGGATCAGCCGGTAACCATGATGCAAGTTCTATATAAGAGATAGATCGAAAATGACAAAAACAACTTAATACACAGATCATCAACGTGAAAAGATCTTTGGATCATAAAGAAGAATTCTGACAGATCAAGGGCTGTCTGCAAGAAATATTCAGGGTTCAATCTGAATCTAAGGAAGAAGCTGACTGAAGATCAACTTCAACTTGAAGAGTAGATCCACCTTATTTGTCCTAATCAAGAAGCTTTGAAAAGCTAAGTTAGGTTGGATTAGAAGAATCAGTTTATACAATAACTGATTAAGAAGACAACATCAACAGAGGAATCTAGCTAGTGAAGTTTTCTTAAACTTATTACTCACAAACTCTTGTAGGATCTATTGTTAGATCTGAGATTGTAAGCCTAAAATTATAAAGGCTGAGGTAGGGCTGTGTGCCTAAGGTAGGACTTGTGGTAAGTCTGAGTTATAAGCCTATTTATAAAGGCTGAGGTAGGGCTGTGGCCTGAGGTATGATTCTGGAGAAGAATCTGAGGTAGGACTTGTATTAAGTCTAAGGTGTAGGAACCATCTGTGGTTCAGATATCGAAAGATTATGGATCTGAGCTAGTGGAAGGAAGTTAGGCTGAATCCAATTATCTGCTGGATAGGCGAAGGGGGAAAGTGGATGTACCCATATCTTGGGGAACCACTATAGATCTGGTGTTTGCTGTGTTACCTTTTATTTCTGTAGATAGAATTAATCTGTGCTAAAGAAAGTTACAAATATCTATTTTCCTTAAAATTAAAAAGAATCAAAAAGATTAGAACCTATTCACCCCCCTCTAGGTGTTTAGGCTCTTAAAACATAGTCTTTCAAGTGGTATCAGAGGGAGGTTCCTCAAAATTTGACCTAACAGTCAGAGGATTTCTCCAAGGCTAAAAACAGACAACAAGAATGGGTTCAAGTGAAAATCAAAAGGAGTTTGGATCTATTAAATTGCCAATATGCAGGAAAGAATCTTTTGGCATTTGGAAAGAAAGGGTCAGGCTGTTTATGGAAGCATCTGATCCAAGAATTTATATCACAGTACAGGAAGGCCCCTTCATCCCAATGAAGGTTTTAGTTCTTGATGCAAACATTCAAACTCCAAAGAGTTATTCAGAGATGACTAAGTATGACATCATCTTGGCTACATTGAATAAAAGAGCTCAGAATATAATTGTAAGTGCCATAGATGATGCAACATTCCAGAATCTTGTGCACTGTAAAACTTCCAAAGAAATGTGGGATACATTGATTGTCTATATGGAAGGCACAGAAGAAGTCAGAGAGGACAGAAAGTCTATGCTAAATCAGGAATATGAAAGCTATAGGTAGAATAAAACTGACAGCATAGCTGAATGCTATAAAAAGTTTTTCAGAATAGTGAATGAACTGATGACATATGGAAGGGTCTTCAGTACTTATGAATTGAATGACAAGTTTCTTAGGTCCCTAACAAAGGATTGGGACACTAAGATATGTGCCATCAGGGAAGTGGACAAACTGACTGACACACCTCCACCTACACTCTTTGGAAAACTGCTTTCATATAAAATGCAACTTACTGTTAGGAAAGAGGAAGAGAAGGGCAGCAGATCTGAACATAAAGAAAGGTTAGTAGCCTTCAAGGCTGAGGGCACAAGGAACGGTAGGATAAAATATCCTTCTCCACCTAGAAGGAGTACTGAAGCAGAAGAAGGTGTTACTGAAGCATGTACATCAGATAGTCATACATCTAATGAAGCCTTTGCTGCCTTCACAAGACAATTCCAAAGGTTCATGAAGAAAAAGAGTTGGAGAACCAGGCCTTCATCTACATCCTTTTCCAAGGATGAATACTACAAGAAGAAGAAAACTCCTAAGGAGGAAAGGTATGCTTCTAAACCTGGTAAACAATCGAATTCTAAGATTGTGTGTTATTGCTGCAACAGGTCTGGGCATGTAATAACTGACTGTCCTGACAAAAGAAAGGAGTCAAAAGACAAAAAGAAACAGCTGGTCAAAGGCAAGAAGGAGAAGTCTTTAGTGGCTCAGAAGGAGAAGAGTTGGACAGACTCTTCATATTCAGAATCTGAAGAAGAAGAGGCAGAAGCATATGTTGGACTCTTCTCAACAGAAGAGGATTCTAGAAAACTAGAATTCCTACAGATGCTGGACTTCATAAATGGAGTGTAAGAACATTGCTGTAAAGGGCTGATTGCCCAATATGAAGAAGATAAGTGCCAGGATCAGCCTGGACTAAGTAAGGTAAACAATTCACCCCTAGTCTCAGATTACTTTACAGGATAAGAATCAGAAGCATCTTCTTCAAAAGAAATGGATGGATCTGAGTCTGAGGGGGATGTTCATCAACTCATTAATGAGTATGGTGGGTTGTTGAATGATCTAAAGAAGAGCAAGTTTCTTGTTAAAGAGCAAGCCAAAGAGATTTAGTCTCTTAAGCTGGCTGCAGTAGATTCAGCAAAATTGCTGGATCAAAAACTAAATGAGATTTCCAAATTGAAAAACATTATAGTTATTCAGATGAGCACAATCTCATTCAAAGAGAATCATATCAAGAAACTGGAGGGAAAACTTCAGCAAGAGAGAGCTAGTGACAAAATTCTCCAAGCCAAAATCAGTCTTACCTTTGATAGACAATTTTGTTTCACAAAAAGGAAAGACTGGGCTAGGCTATAAGGGAAGAACTAGGGCTACCAATTCTCACAGAAAAGGTAAAGCCCCAGTTCAGCCTCAAGCTGTTAATCCCCCTATTTTCTTTAAGAAGGTGGTGAATCCTACTAACAGGTATGATAATGACATTACACATGGTCACTGTGAGCATGAAAATTTCATGAGCAAGGGTGCTAATGCCAATAGACCAATCTATAGGCATGCCCATCATATTCAAGAGGAGTTCTTGAAGAATGCTGTTCCAGCACCAACACTTAATCAGTCTACTGACAACAAAGCAAGAAGGCTTGTACCTAAGAATAGGTATAATAGGTTTGAGTGTTGGTGTTGTGTCAAGGTAGGCCACTTTGCCATGGATTGCTGGTTTAACTTAAGTGTTAAAACCAATAGTAGGATTCCTGTTAGATCATTCACAGGATTTCAAACTAACAAGGACCTAGGACCCACTAGAAAGTTGGGTTCTAAGGGTAAGTGATTCATTATTTGTTACAGGTAAATCCAAGTGACCATACCCCTATATGGTACTTGGATAGTGGCTGTTCCAGACATATGACTGGAATAAGGAGTATGTTGAGAGACTATGTGCCCATAAAGAATGGACCAAAAGTTATCTTTGGTGGATCAGAAAAGGGAATCATCAAAGGATTTGGTAACATATTTTGTGATTCAATTACAATCACTAAAGTGGCTTATGTAAAGGGTCTAAAACATAACCTGATTAGCATAAGTCAACTTAGTGATCTAGGTTATGATATTTCTTTCCTCAAAGGGGAGTGCCTAGTAAAAAGGTCAAGTGATCAATAAATCATTTTGACTGACACTAGGAAAGGAAATGTGTATTGCCTTAACCTAGTGTGTGAGTCTAACAACTCACCTATTTGTTTGGTTGATGGTGAGAAAGCTTCTCTATGTGTCAAATGACACAAATGGCTAGCTCATCTGAACTATAAGTCAATTGGAATACTGTTCAGCATGGGATTAGTGAGGAATGGTCCTCAAGTTCAGTGCATAAAAGAGGGTGTGTACTCAGCTTGCCAAAAAGGCAAGCAGACTAAGTCCTCTTTTCAGTCACTTGACATCAAATATTCAAAGAGATATTTGTATCTCATGCATATGGATTTGTTTGGTCCTATGCTAGTCCATAGTCTTGGTAGGAAAGCATACACACTTGTTATTGTGGATGACTATTCTAGATTTACATGGGTTTTCTTCTTGAGGCAGAAATCTGAAACCCCAACTATTTTCCAGACTTTTTTCAGACAAATACAGAATGAATACAACAGCTCAGTGGTATAAATCAGAAGTGACCATGGAACTGAATTTCAGTCTGAATGTATGACAAAATTCTGTGAAGAATTTGGGATTCATCAGGAATTTTCTTCACCTAGAACTCCTCAGCAAAATGGTGTTGCTGAAAGAAAGAATAGGACTCTTATTGAAGCTAGTAGAAAACTACTGAATGACACTACTCTCCCTGAATACTTCTGGGTTGAGGCAGTAAATACTGCTTGTCATGTGCTCAATAGGGCCTCCATCAACAAGAAACACAAGATAACTTCCTACCAGATTTTAAAAGGCAGAAAACCAAACATATCTTATTTCAAAATCTTTGGTAGCAAGTGTTTTGTACTAGTTAATGGTAAACACTACCAAACTAAGTTTGCTGCCAAATCCCTAGAAAGGATATTTGTTGGGTACAACAACCATAGTAAAGCATACAAGATCTACAACTTGACTACTCAAGTTGTAGAAGAATCTGTGCATGTTGTATTTGATGAGTCAATGTTTATTAACAATGAATTGTCTAGTTCTTCAGTTAGTTCTACAGGTCTAACAGATAAGCTGGATAAGCTGACCATCAATGAAGGTGTTACTGCTAATCTGGATGAAGACAAAGATGCCAGCTATCCAGGGGGAGATCAAGTCCCTCTGGGAGAAGAAGAAAATATGGAGAATCAAGATGAGGAAACTGGAGATAGCCATAATGCTGATAGACTTCCTCCAGCAAGGAGACACCTGAAGGATCATCCAGCTCACCAGATCATTGGTGATGCAAGTCAGGGTGTTCTAACAAGGAGCAAGAACATGAACATAGTTTTATGTTCAAGCTTCTTGTCTCAGATAGAACCCAAGAAGATTGAAGAGGCCATGCAAGACACAAACTAGATTGATGCAATGCAAGAAGAGCTCAGTCAGTTTAAAAGGTGTAAGGTCTGGGAACTGGTGCCAAAACCTAAGGATCACAACATAATTAGAACTAAGTGGATCTCCTGGAACAAGCTTGATGAGAATGGCACTATAGTAAAGAACAAGGCTAGACTGGTAGCAAAAGGCTACAGGCAAGAGGAAGGTATTGATTTTGATCAAACCTTTGCTCCAGTGGCAAGGCTGGAGGAAATAAGGCTGTTCTTAGCCTATGCTACCTATCAAGGGTTCAAAGTATATTAAATGGATGTGAAATCAACATTTCTTAATGGTGATTTAAAAGAAGTCTATGTAGAACAACCCTCAGGTTTTGTAGACTCTCACTTTCCTGATTATGTATATAGGCTTAGGAAAGCTCTATATGGTTTGAAACAAGCTCCAAGGGCTTGGTATGAAACCTTGTCTGCCTTCCTCATTGAGAATAAATTCTCTAGAGGAAAGTTAGACAAAACTCTATTCTATAGGGAATCAAAAGGCAAGATAATACTAGTCCAGATATATGTGGATGACATTATCATTGGTTCTACTGAAAACAACCTTTGTTGGAAGTTTGCCAAACTTATGCAAGGGAAGTTTGAGATGAGCAGTATGGGTGAGATGAAGTTCTTGGGACTTCAAGTTAGACAGACTGAGAGTGGGTTGTCCATTTCCTAGTCTAAGTTCACCAAGGAGTTGATTAAGAAGTATGGTTTGGACTCAGCTTCTACAATGAAAACTCCAATGGGAACAAGTATGCCTATATACAAAGATGAAGCAGGGAAACCTATTGATGAGTCTTTGTATAGAGGGATAATTGGCTCCCTATTATACTTAACTGCTAGTAGACCTGACATCATGTATGCTACATGTGTCTGTGCTAGGTATCAAGCATGCCCTAAGGAATCTCATTATACTGCAGCTAAAAGAATTTTGAGATATCTTAAGGGCACACCCAATCTAGGCCTTTGGTACCCTAAGAATAGAGATTTTCTATTAACAGGTTTCTCAGATACAGATTTTGCTGGATGAAAGGAAGACAGAAAAAGTACCACAGGAACCTGTCAGTTCCTTGGTGGGAGGCTGGTGTCATGGAGCAGCAAAAAGCAAACCAGTGTAGCTATATCAACAGCTGAATCAGAGTATATAGCTGTAGGTAGCTGCTGTGCAAAATGATGCGGATGAAGCATCAACTAGAAGATTATGACATCCAGGTAAGTAGAATACCATTATATTATGATTCTACAAGTGCTATTTCTATTGCTCAAAATCCCGTGTCACATAGTAGGACCAAGCATATAGAAATAAAGTTTCATTTTATCAGAGAACATGTTGAAAAGGGAAATATTAGTCTAGAGTTTGTAAAAACAGATAATCAAATAGCTGATATTTTCACAAAACCACTGGATAAAACTAAATTCAATAATTTTAAAATTGAATTAGGTATGTTGAACCTAGACTAGGTTAACACAAGTTTACTGAGTAGCATATATTAACACCAAATTTCTATTGAAATTTGGCTAAGTTCAAAGTTTGTGTCGACACAAGCAAGTTGTGTCGACACACTCAGTATGTTGTGTCGACACAGGAAAAGGATGTGTCGACACAGAAATAGTATCTGTGTCGACAAGAGAATAGGTGTCGACACAACCTTGTCGAGACTATATGTCGAGAGGATATTTGTGTCGACATAAAAAGTTAGTGTCGACACAACTCTGTCGAGACTTAAGTTATCTATGTCGATACTGATGAAAGTATGTCGACACAGACTCAAGTTTTTCGATACGTAGATGTGTCGACTTAAAATACGTTTTGTCGACTTAGACACTAGTATGTCGACACATAGTTGTGTCGACTCAGCTTAAGTTCTGTCTAGACCTAGGTCATTTTTGTCGACACAAAAACTGATTTGTCGACTTAAGCCCGACTGTTGGTCTGCCCTTGACTCAAGTACTATATAAGGTGAATCAAAAATCTGGTCGACTACGCTATCAAAATTTTTGACTCTACACCTTCTGTCGACATAGACCTTATCTTCTCCTCTAGCACTTATGACAATAGCACCACACCAAGATGATAAGGTTAATGAAGGGTATGAACTGGTTCATGACGGTTTCACGACAGCTTCTTGTGAAATTCAGGGAGTTATAGCCCTAATTTCTGAAAATGGATTAGAATTCTTGGTCTCTGAATCAACCAAGATATGGAAAAAGGAAGTTATGGAGTTCGATTCAACTGCTACAGTGGATTCAGAAGGCAAGAAAATCAAGGAAACTATTCAAGATACTCGAGTGAAGCTCACTTTGAAATCTATCAGGAAAGCATTACATCTGCCATTGATTAAGGAAACAGACAAAATTGCTCCTTCCCAAATAACTGAAGCATTAAGCTGGTGTGGACTGAGTCCCCGCATTAAGATTGGATCATCAATCAATAGAAAAGGGACGAATTCCTAAGGAAAATTTCTTTCCGAAGTTGTTGGCAAGGTGATCATCTGCAAGACTGGTGGACATGATAAGATATCTGCCCACATGTTCAATCTAATGGTAAGGGTTATATTTAAAATTAACACTGACTGGGCAGTAGTAGTGTTTGATAAAATTCAAAAAGGAATCAAAAAACCTAATCTGGGAAGGATCCTCAGTCTTTGCTTAATATCAGTAATTCCTGATGTTCTGAAACATGCAAATGGTTCCAAGATAAATCACATGAGAAGAATGGATGTAAGGATTATGTCTAGGTGGGACAGAGTTTTGACAAAAGAAGTCCCTACTCCTAAGGAGCACACTAAGAAAGGCAAGAATAAGTAGGAAGTGGTGGTACAGGCTAACTCATCTAGTGATTCTGAGGAGGCAGTAGTCTTCAGTTCTGATGAAGACCAGCAACAACAAGATGTTCAATCTCAAGTAAAGGACAGTGAGCCCCAGGAGCAACAAATTGAATCTACTCCAGGGGGAGAAAATCAAGTAAAAGAAACTGAGTTGCCTGCCCAAGGAGGAGGCATTAATGATGCTGTCTTGGATATTGACTTATCTGCAAACACAATAATGGATATTGTATTTGAAATCAACTCTACAGCTGAAGTAACTAATAAAAATGATACTCAGCATGAGCCAGTAAGTTTCTTCTCAACACACTAGTGATGAATTATAATATTCTCCTCAAAAATTATTCAAAGGAACACTTTTGTTTACACAACAAAAGTGGTCTTTCAAGTGGTATTTCAAGTGGGATTAGTCTATTAAGTAGTTGTTTTAAAAAAAACTAATCTTATTCCTTCTGAACAGATACAACAGGAATTTACTATGGAAGAATTGTTTCCTGATCCTCTTAATGATAAGACTGAGGGGGAGGAAATTGAAAAAGAAAAGGAACTTCCAAGGACTGAGGGGGAGTTATCCAAGGATACCCCAGCTGAGAAGGAAACTGTTGATATTCAAAGCACATCTGAATCTTCTGAAGATGAAGAAGCCACATTGGCTAAGAAAAGAAATCTAGCTGTGTTAAAGAAGAAGAGTTCTTGTTATAAGAAGGCTTTGCAAGTGGGAACATCACCATCTACACCCACTGTGGACTTCAGTTCTTTACTGGTCCAGATGCAATTGAAATTGGATAATAAAAGACAAACAATAGAGCAATATGTGGATGAAACTCACAAAGAGTTACAGTTTCAGTTGGCCCAGGACATCAAATCCATAAGATTTGAAGTAAATCAACATAAAAAGGAGATGATAGATTGCTTCCATAAAGGAGGTAATGCTGTGGTGTTTCTGGCTGAGCAACAGAAAAATATCAAGGCTAAAGTGGATGAGATTGAAGTGAAGCAGGGATATGTACTGGAAAATCAGATTAGAATGAATGAAAATCTAAAGGATTCACATCATGCAATATTGAAACAGCTCACTGACTCTAGCACTACTCTGAAAGATGAAATCTCAAAGCAAATCCAGGATGATATATCTGCTATCAAAGCCACATTCCAAGAATCTCAGGAGAAAATAAAAATCTTCCTGACAAAATTCAGAGCTTATTTTAAAGAGGGAACTGAATATCTAGCTGATCAAGTAAGATTCCAGAAGGAAGATTTAAGAGATCATATTTCAAGAGAAGTCATAAAGGGGGAGAGATTACTAGTCAAAGCCGGCTCTGACCATGCTAAATGGACTACCAATAGCATCAGAGCCACTCTTGGATATCCTCCTCTATGTAATGATGCTAATGTAGCTCAGTCTGGGATTCAACTTGATTATTTTGAAGGTGATCAGCCTGAAGTTGCTCAGGTGATCTACCCCCCAACTGATTTTGAGATGATTCAAGAAGAAGTGCAGAAAATGTATAGTCCTCCATCAAAGACACAAAATGTAATTCTGGAAAAGGTTGAAATGTCAGAAGTTGCATTGGAAGCTTAGAAAGAAGCTTAACTTTCAAAGAAGAGATTCAGAGAGTAGGCTGAGCATAAGCCAGATTTTGAACAGTGGAGCCCAACTTCTAGAAATATCATACTTACTGTCTGGAAAGCTGTTAAGGATAAAACCCATGACAGGGGTAAGTGGTATTCTGAGCAAGAATGGAATAAGTATCAAGCTGGACAAGAAGCAATTCTACAGCATAGGAGAAGTGCTAAGGCTGGGAAGCTTCCTGCAAATGCTCAAGAGCCAAGCAAGTACTTCCCTAAACCTTTTCACTATTTTGAAAGACAAAAGATCAAGGCTGAAGAATTGAAGAAGAAAGCTCTCAAAGGGAAAAAGCTAGCTGAAGATGCTGAACCTTCTGTGCAGGCTAAAATCAAGCCTGGCAAAGGGATAGTTATTAAGGAGCCTAGTCAATAATAGGATTGCTAGGTTTATGTATTAGAACAATGTATTCATTTGTTTCTTTTGTTCTATAAGTAAATCATGTAAACCAAAGTTTTTCTTATCAATGAAATTTGTTTCAGCATTAAGTGTTTGTTGTTTACATTGATTATGAAATATCCTGCTCTGAAATGTTTTTTCTTCAATTACAATTTTGTTTTATCTTAAGAGATGTATATCTTTGACTAAGGGTTATGACTTCTCCAAATAGGGGGAGATTATTGGGTACATTGGAAAATGTGTACTAGATTTGGAGAAGCCACAACTTAGTCAATGATATGCATCAATGTGTATTTGATAGAAGTTTGAGTTTCATTGTGTAGGTTTAAAAATTTGAAGGAAAAATTACTTAGTACAAGTGTCGACACTTGTGAATAATCTGTGTCGACACTCAGGCAAGCTGTGTCGACACTCAGGCAAGCTGTGTCGACACTCAGGCAAATTGTGTCGACACTCAGGCAAGCTATGTCGACACACAGACAAACTATGTCGACACTCAGGAAAGCTGTGTTGACACACTTACAAAATGTGTCGACACATATAAAGAAGCTGTGTTGACACTCAAAGCTATGTCGACACTCAAAGCTATGTCGACACCTAAAGAAGCAATTATGTCAACAACTTAAAATAGAATTGTGTCAACACTTAAATCAGAAGATGAGTCGACACTCATGAGCTATGTCGACACCTGAAGCAATTGTGTCGACACACAGGACTTGTGTCGATACACCAACTCTCAAAAGGCTGTGTTGAGTCTAGAAGTCATTGTGTCGACACACAGGACTTGTGTCGACACACACTCAACAATATTTGAGAAACACTCAATGCCATCTGTTTGCAACAGAAATGTCGAGACAAGAAGCTGGTGTGTCGACACACAGGACTTGTGTCGACACATACAACAAAAAGCAGTGTCGAGAAGTAGAAGTATGACTGTGTCGACACTTGGAGTATTTGTGTCGACACCTTGAAGACTTGTGTCGACACTTAGCCTATATGTGTCGACACATGTAAAGATGTCTGCTGAGTGTTGTATGCTGAGTTGGAAAGACATTGAAGAACCTGGTGATGTGACTGGTAACTTGACAGTTGTCATAACTAACCGGTCTACCATCACTGTCAGAACTGTCAGAAGTCTGTTATGAACCGGATTAGCCGGTAACCATGATGCAAGCTCTATACAAGAGACAGATCGGAAACGACAGAAACAACTTAATACACAGATCATCAACGTGAAAAGATCTCTGGATCATAAAGAAGAATTCTGACAGATCAAGGTCTCTCTGCAAGAAAGATTCAGGGTTCAATCTGAATCTAAGGAAGAAGCTGACTTAAGATCAACTTCAACTTGAAGAATAGATCCACCTTATTTTTCCTAATCAAGAAGCTTTGAAAAGATAAGTTAGGTTAGATCAGAAGAATTAGTTTATACAAGAACTGATCAAGAAGACAACATCAACAGAGGAATCTAGCTGGTGAAGTTTTCTGAAACTTATTACTCACAAACTCTTGTAGGATCTATTGTTAGATCTGAGATTGTAAGCCTAAAATTATAAAGGCTGAGGTAGGGCTATGTGCCTGAGGTAGGACTTGTGGTAAGTCTGAGTTGCAAGCCTATTTATAAAGGCTGAGGTAGGGTTATGGCCTGAGGTAGGATTCTGGAGAAGAATCTTAGGTAGGACTTGATTTAAGTCTGAGGTGTAGGAACCATCTGTGGTTCTGAGATTGTAAGATCTGTGGATCTGAGCCAGTGGAAGGAAGTTAGGCTGAATCCAGTTATCTGCTGGATAGGCGAAGGGGGAAAGTGGATGTACCCATTTCTTGGGGAACCACTATAGATCTGGTGTTTGCTGTGTTGCCTTTTATTTCTGTAGATAGAATTAATTTGTGCTAAAGAAAGTTACAAATATCTGTTTGCCTTAAAATTAAAAAGACTCCAAAAGATTAGAACCTATTCACCACCCCCCTCTAGGTGTTTTGGCTCTTGAAACATAGTCTTTCAGTTATAGGTCTCGTTTTGAGTTCTTTTATGTTTCTTCTTTAAGAGCTTTGACTTTTAGTTGTTTTATACTTTCAAGATGTACACAACCTGCACAAAGAAAACAACACAGAAAAGCACACAGTGATTTATAGTGGTTCCCCTAACTAGGGTACATCCACTTTCCCTCCCACATATCCAACTATCTTATTGGACTAGGAACTTCTCCAAAACTTGCTCCAAAGAGCTTATACCTCAGATCCCTCAGGATCTCTATGTCTCCTCCAAGACTTACTTCTCAACCACAAGGGCCAACAACTCAGTGGTCAGCAGACCACCTACCTCAGGCTGTTAAGACCTACACTCAGGCTGGGAGGATAGCCCTACCTCAGATCCACTAGGGATCCTACCTCAGAGCTCTACAGTGCTCCTATAATTTGTGACCCTCAAGCCACCTACCTCAACCTTACACAAAGGCCTACAACTCAGGCTTCTCATCCCTATAGATTTAGGCACAAGGCCTTACTCTCAGAGGGCTGCAATACTCCTACAGCTCAGTACCCAGCTGGTACCTACCTCAGTTCCCTTCCAGACACTTACAGCTCAGGATAAACAACCCTACAACTCAGATCCACACTTGGATCCAACTTCAGAGAGCAGCACTCTCCTACCTCAAGCAGTTAAGCCCTATAACTCAGATCCACACTTGGATCCTACAGGATGAATGTGGGTTGGTATGATGATTGGCCACAAGTGAAATTTCACTGTGCCAATCTATCTGGACTGAGATAAACTCAGCCCAATCATGATGCCAGGAAATATATTTTGAAAGTGAGGGTAAGATCTGTCTCAACTCTAGAGGGGGGGTGAATAGAGTTTACTTAAAATAATTTGACAGTTTGAAATAAACAACACATATAAAATTCAATTTAAGCTATAGTGTAGAGTGCTAACAGAAACTTAAAAACTGAAAGGAAAAAGGACACAGCACACAGCAGACAAATCACACAAGCACAGCCAGAAGACACAAGGAAATATAGTGGTTCCCCAAAACTGGGTACATCCACTCTTCTACCACCCTTGGTAGGAATCCACTCAGGACTGAGTTGATCAGGTGTCCTGACACCAATGAGCTTTTGATAAGGTGCTCAAAAACCAAAGCTAGATTTTTTGATAAGGTGTCTTGCCACCACTGAGTTTTGACAAGGCTCTCAGAACCAGACAGAACTTTTGAAGGGAGTTCAAGAACCCTTTTACAGCAGGAAAAGAAAAAGTAAAAGTTGAGTTTGTCTTCTCTGTTCTCAGTCAAATGAGAGAAGCACAAGTGGATTGAAGATGTCAAAGCTCCCCCTGAGATGTAGAGAGGTTCAGGCAGAGAAGCTTTGCAGAAGGGTGATAGGTCTTCAGAACTTTGATCTCCAGCAAAAGATTGTGATGAGATGTCTGGAGATGATGAGATTGTGAACACTTTTCAGTCAGTAAGAAGAATTTTGAAGTTGCAGTTCTGATATTCTTCTGCTGTCAGTGTTCTCTATTCTGTGTTCACTCTTCTTGTCAATCTGTGTGTATCCTAGCTAAGAGGCAGAAGAGATGAATAATAATTTCTAAGATTCTCTTCTCCAAAAAATAGCCGTTGGTCAGTCATAAATGTTTTCCATAAATGGTCTTGTCTTTTAGAGGAAAGTCCAGCAACCATTCTCTGAATAATTCCTTGAAACTTGCTCCAAACGGCTGGGAGATCTTCTGTCATAAATGCTGATAATATTCAAAAACATTCCAAAGAATCAGCAGCATTTGAAATCTTGAAGACGTTGATCTCTCCAAACAATCGTCGATCTGAGCTCGAAGATCGTCGAACTGAGCTCAGAGATGAACCGAGATAAGCAGACAGAAAAACGTCGAACTGAGCTCAAAGATCGTCGAACTGAGCTCAGCGACCTGAGAAACAGCTGAAGGAGGCATCGTCGAACTGAGCTAGACGATAGTCGAGGGGAGTTTGACGATTAAGCAAAAGCTAGCTAAAAGCAGATAGTCGATCTGAGCTCGAAGATCGTCGACCGGAGTTTGACGATTTGTTGAAGTTGAGATCAGAGGGCGTCGAACTGAGTTCGACGATTCGTCGACCTGAGATCGACGAAAATTGCTTTAGACTTAGCTCTTCATCCTTGATCTTGGAGTGGACTTGGGGGCAGCATCAAAACTAAGTTCTAGACCCTAGACTCATTCTAATGTTGACCTTCTCAACTATACAACTAGGTCAACTAGGATCCTAAGACAAGCATAGTGATCCTTACCCAAATTAGTAATAGGGTGTTCCAACAATCTCCCCCTATTTGGGTTAGGATTACTATTTACAGACAATCATAAAGAGCATTTAATAATACAGAAATTAAATACAAAATGCAGAGAAACAGCAATGCATATCACAGATAAATAGCTGCAGATATCCAAAGGTAGATGATATGTTTGCTTACACAGATCACTTCTTTTCAGTTCCCTTTTTAAATAAGATTTCTCTGTTAGGGTTTAGGGCTTCTTTCTTGGACCTTCTATCATCTTCTGCACCTAGAGAGGTTTGAGATCTTGGCCTTGGAACTACAGCCTCTGGGTGCAGCTTCATGTACTCTTCTGGATTGAAAAATTTCTTTGAAGCATACTTTTCCAGTTCTTTCTTTCTTTGTTCTGATAAGGTTGTAATGTTGGATATTTCTTTGCCTTGTTCTCTAGCCTTCTTAATCTGATCAAGGGCAGCCAACTCTTTCATCCTAGCAGTCCAGGCCACAGGATTGTTCTCAGGATCCTCATATGGAACAGCAGGTTCATATTTGTTGAGAGATTCAGGAGCAGGAGAGGTCCTTGGAGCAACTGTGTCTTTCAGTTTGTAAGGGTAAGGACCTGAAGTAGAGTCAGAATGGCCTTGTCCTTCCCTTTGATAGGGTCTCTGTCCTCTTTGATTTCCTCTATAACTACCCCTTCTGGGTTGATATCCTCTTTGATGTTGACCTTTTTGGTAATACTTAGAATAGGATTGAGAGGAACTTTGTCTAGGAGCTGAAGCATGAGGAGCTGAGCCTGATCCAGAGTCTGGAGGAGGAGGAGGAGGAGGATGTTGAGATGATCCTTTTTCATATTTGTCAAGCTTTCTTCTCTTTTTCATGGCCTTTAGTTGGTTCTTGGAAAGTTGCATCCATGGTTCAGTGATGGGGCAGTCATGCAGAATGTAATATGGAATGTCATTGGAGTCTTTAGCTTTGGCAGGAGGAACAGACATCATTGCTTTACTTCTTGCTTTTCTCTTTTTGGCAATTGTGCTGGCAGAATCATCAGAATCAGTTCTGTACTGATCACTTTCAGAACTCTGAGGTTGATCATATAGAGCATCAATTCTTCTTAGATATTCTTCTTGAGCTTTGAGCTTTGCAGCAGCAGCAGGAGCAGGAGCAGGAGGGATAGCAGAATCAGCATCAGCAGTTTCAACAACAATTTCCTCAGCATTAGGTGCTGGAATCATTTCTATGTCAGCAACAGCAGTATCAACAAAAGGAGGCACAGTGGCCTTAGTAGCAGCATCAGATACATCCACAGCCTTCCATGACTTGATATAGGAAACAATCTGGCTGGGATTACAGACAGGTACAGGCACAATGGCCTTGGACAGATCTTCAGCAGAAATTGGAGGCAGACAGCTTAGATAGGCTGTATCAAATCTGGATAGCAACCTCTGCAGATTAAGTGCAAAAGCACATCCTGAGCTTGCTGAGAGAGTAGAAGCTGGAGCTGGAGCTGGCACAATCACTTCTTCATAAGGCATCTCCCCCTGCCTTGGTTCAGAGAGAGGTGAACCAAGGCACCCAGTAGAAGGGATTGCCTGGGAGGAGGAAAAAGAATCAAGCTTGGAGGACAGCTCCTGGACTTGCTTCAGGAGTGGAGTCAGGGAGGACTCCAGCAGAGATACCAGCTTGGGAGCTAGCAACTCATAGAGCCTGTCAGCCAGGCTAGAAAGATCTACATGCCCAAGTGAGGCTTGAGCAGAGGTAGGGGTCAAGGAGGATGGAGGGATGGTGGCTGAAGCTGAAAAGGTGGAGATAGGAGGAGTAGGGATGGAGGGTTCAGAAAAAGGAATAGAGGGGATAGAGAAGGTTGAGGAGAAGATAGGGGAAGTAAGAGAGGGTGTGAAGGAGGGTTGAGAGAGAATGTCATGAAGCATTTGTTGGAGGGAAGATGTCTCAGGAGGAGAAGAGGGAGAGTCATCCAAGAAGGAATCCTCTAAAAGAGAGTAGGATGGAGAGGTAAGGGTTTGGTAAGAGAAGAGAGGGAGGAATACCTCAGAGGTAGATGCTGGAGGAGATGAGGCTGGTGAAGAGATGGTAATAGGGGATGACATTGGTGAGGAAATGGTAATTGGGGATGAAAGGATTATGGTGGAGACTGGTGGTGAGGAGGTGAGGGCTTGAGTATATGAGGCTTGGGTGGATATGGCTTGGGGAGAAGAAGAAGCAGGCATCTCTTCTACTGAAGGAGTGACCAAAGTGGTCCTTGTGCCTGAGTGAAGTGTTGCAGCAGCCCTGGAGGGGTTTATGATCTGCCTGTCCCATTTACTGAAGAGGGCACAGGACAGCCTCTTGGATGCATTGATGAATAATCCAGAGGAGGTCAAAAGGTCAGGGCACCTTGAGTGCAGAAAGACCCCCAAGATTCTTCCAAAACAGACTGCAGACTTGTTGATTTTCTTCTTAATCAGGGTGAAGAAGATGGAGCCCCAGTCGAGGTGCTTCTTATCCAGTAAGGCTCCCATCAGGCAGAACTGATACCTGGAAATTGTGTCATGAGCCGAGTGCTTGGCCAACAGCACCTTCCCTACTACATCAGCCAGGAACTGGAATTCTATAGCCAGATTCTTTTTCAGCAGCTTATTAGGGTTAAGCACATTATGACCCATCCTATCTAACATGGAGGCATACTCCTCTCCAGACAGATCAATGGAGTCTTCTCCAGTACTGAGTTGAAAGACTTCAGTTAATAAAGCCGGGGATAGAATTACCTGGGTCCCCTTAATGGTGCCGACAACAGTATTCTCAGACTCATCTGCTGCGGTATAACACCATTCCTTAATCTCCTCTGCTGCTATCTTCATTCGGATAGTCATTATCTGAGTGAGCTGTTGTTCTCTGAATAGATTCAGAACATCCTTGAAGCGCTGGTCGCTTCCATCAAATGAGTTTATGTCTATGTCGAAACCGGTGTCGAACTTCATCTTGGCAATCGCAGCCCTCGAATCAGCCATATGTACCTGCAACAGAAAACCAAAAACGACCAAGCGTAGAAAATTTGGAGGGAAAGGAAGAAGGTTGCAGAGTATGAAAGCGTAAAAAGGAGAACGACGGCTGAAAGATGATTTTATATTAGGGTTCGACGGCGAAAAAGAAAATCGTGGAGCTCAGCTTGACGAAGCGTCGATCTAAGCTCGACGATTTAGGCTACAGAGGGAATCTGAAGAGTCTTCAAAATCGGCGATCTTCGTTCGACGACGTTGAAAAACGTCGAGCTCAGCTCGACGGCCTCTGAAAGAAGAAGAAAAATTCTAGATCTAGCGAAGGCTCTGAACTTAGATCGACGATAGCAAAAGCGTCGATCTCTGGTCGACGATTTTTGGAAGATCGTTGATCTCCGTTCGACGATTTTTGAGAAAACGTCGAGCGCAGTTCAGAGTCTAAACTCATTCAAAAGACAGAATTTTTTAGCCTAGTCTTGGTCTGTTTTAGCTTTTCAAAAACTTGGATTTTAATTAAGACTTCCTCCATCTATCATGCCTAACTGATTTAGGAAGAACCTGTGTTTCTTCTCATCCAAGGGTTTGGTGAAAATATCTCCCCTTTGCAAATCAGTAGGAATATATTGAAGTTCAATTTTGTTTTTCTCTACATTATCCCTTAGGAAATGATGCCTGATTTCTATGTGTTTTGTCCTACTATGGAGGACTGGATTTTGGGCTATAGAAATAGCACTAGTATTATCACAGAAAATTTTTGACTTCTCTAGGTTGTAGCCATAGTCTAGAAGCTGATTTTGTATCCACAATATTTGTGAGCAGCAACTGCCTGCAGCCATATACTCAGCTTCAGCAGTTGAAGTTGACACAGATGTTTGCTTCTTACAAAACCAGGAGACAAGTCTGTCACCAAGGAACTGGCATGTTCCACTGGTGCTTTTCCTGTCTATTCTGCATCCAGCATAATCAGCATCTGAGAATCCAGTTAAGTCAAATGCTGAATCTTTTGGATACCAGAGTCCTAGATTTGGACAACTTTTAACATACCTAAGAATCCTCTTAACTAAGATTAAGTGTGACTCTCTAGGGCTAACTTGGAATCTAGCACAAAGACATGTGGCAAACATTATATCAGGCCTACTGGCTGTAAGGTACAATAAAGAGCCAATGATTGCTCTATATGTTGTCTGATCAACAGGTTTCCCATGTTCATCAGCATCTATTACAGCATTTGAGGGCATGGGTGTTTTCATACTTGATGCATCAGACATACCAAATTTCTTAACCAATTCTTTTGCATACTTGGTTTGAGAAATAAATATGCCTTCAGCATGTTGCTTGACTTGCAGTCCTAAGAAGAAGGACAGCTCACCCATGCTACTCATTTCAAACTTAGAATGCATAAGCTTGGAAAACTTTTTGCACAGGTTTGAATCAGTGGAGCCAAATATAATATCATCCACATAAATTTGCACTAGTAGGGTATGGGACTTATGGGTTCTGATAAAAAGAGTTTGGTCTACTCTCCCCCTAGTAAAATCATTTTCCAGAAGGAAGCATGCTAGGGTCTCATACCATGCTCTAGGAGCTTGCTTGAGACCATATAATGCTTTATGTAATTTGAAAACATAATCAGGGTGAGTTAGAGAGATAAAACCTGGAGGTTGTCTAACATAGACTTCCTCTTTGATGTCCCCATTGAGAAAAGCACTCTTCACATCCATCTGGTAGACCTTGAAGCCTTTGTGAGCAGCATAAGCTAGAAATATTCTGATGGCCTCTAACCTTGCAACTGGTGCAAAGGTCTGGTCATAGTCTATTCCTTCTTGTTGAGAGTACCCTTGAGCAACTAGCCTTGCCTTGTTTCTGACTATAACTCCTTGATCATCCAGCTTGTTCCTGAATACCCACTTTGTTCCAACAATGGGATGATCCTTTGGCTTAGGTACTAGTTTCCAAACCTTGTTCCTGTCAAATTGATGCAACTCCTCTTGCATTGCAATGATCCAGTGTGGATCTTGCTCTGCATCTTGAATGGATTGAGGCTCAATTTGAGATAGGAAGCAAGTGTGCATTATGTTCTGGTTGACCTGATTTCTGGTTTGCACACCAGCTGAGATGTCTCCAATAACTTGGGAAGTTGGATGATCTCTTATTGTTACTAAATCAACAGGAGGTGTTGATTGTTCACTAGCCTGTGTTGTTGTTTCCTCTGGTGGAACAACAACAGGTTCTTCAAGGTGATTTTCTTTTAGATGTTGAACTTCTTCTTCATCATCACTGCTGTCATTCTTTTCAGTAACTTGCAGTTTGTTCAAGTCTTCAGCTAAAGAATGTACCTGCAAAGGTTCTATGGTAGAAGCATTCTTCTCCTTGAAAGGCATGTTAGCTTCATCAAAAATAATATGAACAGATTCTTCAATTTTGCAAGATGATTTGTTGTATACCCTATAAGCCTTGCTGATCATGGAGTATCCCAGAAACACTCCTTCATCAGCTTTAGCTTGGAATTTTGCTAGATATTTCTTGTCATTATTATGAATATAACAAATACAACCAAAAACTTTAAAATAGTTTACTTTAGGTTTCTTCCCTTTGAGCAATTCATAGGGAGTCTTGCCCTTCAGTTTATGTATCAGGCTTCTGTTCAGCACATAGTTGGAGGTGTTCACTGCCTCAGCCCAAAAGGATAGAGGTAGGTGAGCATCTGACAACAATGTAGTAGCAGATTCAATTAGGGTTCTATTTTTCCTTTCAGCTACCCCATTTTGTTGAGGAGTTCTAGGAGCTGAGAAAGTGTGCCTGATCCCTTCACTTTGACAGAACTCTTGCATGAGAAGAGAATCAAACTCTGTCCCATGATCACTTCTGATCAGGGCAATGTGAGTGTTGAACTCAATCTGAATGCATTTGAGAAAATCTGTCAAACACTTGAAGTTATCAGACTTCTTCCTCAGAAAGAATACCCAAGTGAATCTTGAGAAGTCATCTACAACCACTAAAGTATAGGACTTCCCTCCTAGGCTTTGTACAGATATGGGTCCAAAGAGATCCATGTGCAACAAATACAAAATCCTAGGTGAATCACTCTTATTAAGTGACTTAAAGCTATTTTTAGTTTGCTTGCCTAATTGACATGCCTTGCAAAGTTCTTCCTTCTTGTAGGGACCAGAAGGTAGTCCTCTAACAAGGTTGTCTTTGGATAGCCTAGCAATGGTTCTAAGGTTAATGTGCCCTAGTCTCTTATGCCATAAAATATTTGGTTTTGAAATGGAATTAAACAGGCAAATATCTACTACAGGTGAAAGAAAATTAACTAAGTAAATGTTACCTCTTCTGTTACCTGTCAACACAGTTGTGTTGTCCACTGACTGGACTTTGCATATGGCTTTGTTGAAGGTCACTTGATATCCTTCATCACACAGTTGACTGATACTTATCAAGTTGTGCTTTAGTCCTTCAACATATGCCACCTTCTTGAATGTGACTGGGCCAATTTTGACTGCACCATATCCTTTTGTAGTTCCAAAGCTTGAGTCTCCAAAAATTACTTTGGGTCCAAGCTTGGCTTTGAAGGAAGTGAAATTGTCCTTGTCCCCTGTCATGTGCTTTGAGCATCCACTATCCAGATACCATTGATGGTTTGATGCTGGATAGGTCTTCACCTGCACACAAACAGCTTATTTGTTTTTGACCCAGTTAACCTTGGGCCTAGGTTGATAACCTTTAAATTCTGAAATAAAGGACATCCCAGGTTGACTCTTATAGCCTTCAGGATGGTATCTCCTAGGAGTTACTATCCACTCAGTATAGGGGTTGAGTCCATGGGATGTGCAACTTCTAGGATTGAATTTGACTGAGCCATTGAAAATGTGTTCACAATTCTGAACTCTGTTCGACGATCGTCGATCTGAGGTCGACGATCTTGGGTCAGATCGTCGATCTCTGTTCGAAGATCGATAGTGCTTGAGTTCAGAGTTTGGGTGTCGTCGATCTGAGGTCGACGATCTGTGCTTAGATCGTCGAGCTCTCTTCGACGATCGTCGAGCTCTGCTCGACGCATTTTGTTGAACTGAAATTTTCTCTGGCAGGTCTGCATTCTTCCTAGCCACCTCTACTACTCCCTTTCCTTTGTCAGAGACAAATTTGATTGGAGTTGTTAACACTATAGGTTGGCTGGGGGAGGCACCCAAACCCAGTGTACTATTGAATCTAGAGTTCACTGTGCTTGTGATGTCCATAAGTCTGATACTTCTCCCATTTAGAGATTCTTCAAACTTTTTGGCCTTTGATAGTTCACTTTTCAGTGAGGCTATCTCCTCCCTACAGCATTCTAACTCCTCAGAGAGCTTGAGGTTCTTTGAGTTTAGGATACTATGCTCAGACAGTTGATTCCTGAGAGATATTATCTCCTTCTCAGATTTTAATAGGTCTAGGCATAGTGTCTTAAATTCACTTTTGAAATCTTCAGAATGAAAATCAAAAGAATTGATTACCTGATCTCCATCTGGGTGAGTGTCTGAATCTGATTCTGATTCTTCATCAGAGTTTTGTTGTGATGCATTGATAGCCATCATGCAGAACTCCTTTTCATCTGCATCATCCTCATCATCACTGGAACTGGATGAGGCTTCAGATTCCTCTTCAGTCTCACTCCATGTCTCAGCAACAAAGCCCTTCCTTGTATGTTTGTTTTTGCTGGAGGATGCTTTGTCTGAGCTGTTCTTCTTGTAGTCCTTTTCTTTTCTTCTTTCTCTTCTATCTCTCTTGTCCTTATTCTTGTTCTCTGGACAGTCAGGCACAATGTGTCCTGGTTTCCTGCAACCAAAGCATATGATTTCTGTAGTGTTGTTTGATTTATCATACCTTGGTTTATCATGACCCTTGTATGGCCTTTTTCTGAAATCTTTTCTGGCCATTTTGTAGAATCTTTTGGCCAGAAGACTTATTAGCTCATCATTTCCTGTAGCTTTTTCTTCAGGCTCCTCTTCTGCAGCTCTGAAGGCTATGGTCTTCTCTTTCCTTGGGGCTGGAGAAGTGGCCTTTTGTTCTTCTTCTCTATTTTTAATGAGCAGCTCATAGGACTTGAGCTTGCCCAGGAGAGCTTCAGTGGTAATCTCATTCAGACTTCTGGCATCTTTGATTGGCCAGATTCTTGAATCCCAAGTGCTGGGGAAGCACATCAGGATTTTATCATTTAGTTCAGTTAAAGAAATTTCCTTGTCCAAAATCTTTAGCTCATTGACAATCAGACTTAGTCTATTGTACATGTCAGCCACTGATTCACTTTCTCCTTTCTTGAAGTTCTCATATTGACTTATCAGATGAGACCTTCTATCCTTTCTTTCATCAGCAGATCCTGAGACAATTTCAGAGAGTTTGTCCCAGGTTTCTTTGGCTGAGTTGCATTCAGCTACCTTTTGAAAAATGTCATCAGACATAGTTTGGGCTAAGATGTTCATAGCCTTAGCATCTGCAATCTTCCACTTCTTTATATCTGCATCTGTTCCAGAAGGAGGTGGAACAGCACTTGTGCTTGAGCTTGCTGGTGGAGTTGGACACACTGTCAAGACAGAATTAAAGATATCCTCATCAATAGAATTCATATACAATCTAATCCTTGCCTTCCAGAGTGCAAACTTGGAAAGGTTGCACACTGGTGGTCTGGTGCTTGCATAATCTTTGTTCTGTGCCATGTCTTTAAATAAATAAATAGATGTATAGAAAATAATCCTCTTAAGAGACTGATCTTAACAGGAATCTTTTGGTTCAGGTGTTAGCCTGTATGAGCAACCAACCTGCCTCTGATACCAATTGAAAGTGAGGGTAAGATCTGTCTCAACTCTAGAGGGGGGGTGAATAGAGTTTACTTAAAATAATTTGACAGTTTGAAATAAACAACACATATAAAATTCAATTTAAGCTATAGTGTAGAGTGCTAACAGAAACTTAAAAACTGAAAGGAAAAAGGACACAGCACACAGCAGACAAATCACACAAGCACAGCCAGAAGACACAAGGAAATATAGTGGTTCCCCAAAACTGGGTACATCCACTCTTCTACCACCCTTGGTAGGAATCCACTCAGGACTGAGTTGATCAGGTGTCCTGACACCAATGAGCTTTTGATAAGGTGCTCAAAAACCAAAGCTAGATTTTTTGATAAGGTGTCTTGCCACCACTGAGTTTTGACAAGGCTCTCAGAACCAGACAGAACTTTTGAAGGGAGTTCAAGAACCCTTTTACAGCAGGAAAAGAAAAAGTAAAAGTTGAGTTTGTCTTCTCTGTTCTCAGTCAAATGAGAGAAGCACAAGTGGATTGAAGATGTCAAAGCTCCCCCTGAGATGTAGAGAGGTTCAGGCAGAGAAGCTTTGTAGAAGGGTGATAGGTCTTCAGAACTTTGATCTCCAGCAAAAGATTGTGATGAGATGTCTGGAGATGATGAGATTGTGAACACTTTTCAGTCAGTAAGAAGAATTTTGAAGTTGCAGTTCTGATATTCTTCTGCTGTCAGTGTTCTCTATTCTGTGTTCACTCTTCTTGTCAATCTGTGTGTATCCTAGCTAAGAGGCAGAAGAGATGAATAATAATTTCTAAGATTCTCTTCTCCAAAAAATAGCCGTTGGTCAGTCATAAATGTTTTCCATAAATGGTCTTGTCTTTTAGAGGAAAGTCCAGCAACCATTCTCTGAATAATTCCTTGAAACTTGCTCCAAACGGCTGGGAGATCTTCTGTCATAAATGCTGATAATATTCAAAAACATTCCAAAGAATCAGCAGCATTTGAAATCTTGAAGACGTTGATCTCTCCAAACAATCGTCGATCTGAGCTCGAAGATCGTCGAACTGAGCTCAGAGATGAACCGAGATAAGCAGACAGAAAAACGTCGAATTGAGCTCAAAGATCGTCGAACTGAGCTCAGCGACCTGAGAAACAGCTGAAGGAGGCATCGTCGAACTGAGCTAGACGATAGTCGAGGGGAGTTTGACGATTAAGCAAAAGCTAGCTAAAAGCAGATAGTCGATCTGAGCTCGAAGATCGTCGACCGGAGTTCGACGATTTGTTGAAGTTGAGCTCAGAGGGCGTCGAACTGAGTTCGACGATTCGTCGACCTGAGCTCGACGAAAATTGCTTTAGACTTAGCTCTTCATCCTTGATCTTGGAGTGGACTTGGGGGCAGCATCAAAACTAAGTTCTAGACCCTAGACTCATTCTAATGTTGACCTTCTCAACTATACAACTAGGTCAACTAGGATCCTAAGACAAGCATAGTGATCCTTACCCAAATTAGTAATAGGGTGTTCCAACATATTTCCTGAGTCTACTTATCTGGACTAAGAAAATACTTAGACCAAACTTCCTCTTCTCAGCACCAGGGATTTTATCCAGCTTGAACTAGAGAAGTAATTACAACAGATCTTGCTGCAACCTGAGTTGGGAGAATCCCATTCCTACTCCTTTCTTCACAGCAATAAGGATGAAGATCTTGCTTTGTGCTGGAAGTAACTAGTAGGTCAGCTTCTTTGCCCCTTTCTGAACTGAGCCAACTGCTCAGCCCTATCTCCTTCTTCACAGCTACCCAAGAGAATGTTCTATAGGATTTGTTGGATGGGTCTGTGAAGCACCTACAGCAAGGGTCGGCCCAAGCTGCAACCTTTTTCTCAGAGAATCCTCTGAGCTAACTTGCTTGTATAGATGAAGATAACACCAGCTGTCTTGCTGTTGAAGATGTTGATACCAATAGCTCACTTTCTCTCTGTCTTGCTGACTTGAGCTTCTTGTTCTTCAACTCCACAACAATGGCGGAGAAGAAGAACTTCCTGATTTCTTTTTCCGAAAAGTTCTCTTTCTCTGTAAAAGCCTTTTCCTTTTATTGATTTTGACCCAATGACTCTTGAGTAGTGAGCCCCACATAGTTAATGGCTAGCAGAAACCTTGCTTTAACGCCAACTGTCGTACAGTAGGTATGCGACAACATTTGATGTGTACTATAGCCATCCTATCACCAATTTGAAATATGTTGACTTGTTGACTTGCTGACATCATCACCTGTAGACTTACCCAAAAATCAAGCAACATTAGTATAGGCGTAGAGTTAGGGTCCTTCACACAACACCAACTCACTTAGACAGATTTACTGTCTCTTGGCGTTGAGTGAGTAACCTTCACTCAACGCCAAACTACTTAGAATATAAATCTGTTTCTAGGCATTTAGTGATTCAGCTTCACTAAACGCCGACTTTCTTTATCAGCTTTCTACTGCTTGGCATTGAGTGAGTGAGCATCATTCAATGCCAAAATCCTTAGACAAAATTCTGTCTCCACTACGCGTTTGCAGCGTTGAGTGAGCAACCTCCACTCAACACTTTTTGCCTTAACCATATTTCTTCCTCTGCAGCATCTTAGGCGTTGAGAGCGTTGAGTGAGCATGCCTCACTCAACGCTTTCTGCCTAAGCAAATTTTCTGTATTTAAAAACACTGGCTTAGACTGTCAGTGTTACTCAACACTTCGGAGGCTATGGCGTTGAGTGAATTACCTTCACTCAATGCCTGTGGACTTAGCCACATTTTTGCCACTTAACTTTAGGCTTTGACTGACTCAGCCTGCCTTATTTTGAACTGAGCTCGACGAATGGTTAACTGTGTTCGACGAACTCTGAACTCAGTTCGACTTATTCTGAACTGAGCTCGACGAACTCAAAATCTCAAACTCTGAATCTAGCTCGACGAATGGTGAGCTGAGCTCGACGAACTCTGAACCCAGCTTGACGAATTCTGAACTGAGCTCGACGAACTCAGAATCTCAAACTCTAAATTTAGCTCGATGAATGGTGTAACATCCCTCAGACTTCAAGACTCCTAGGATGGTTTTGTCATGATTGGGTTAGGAAAAAATCCTGGGAAGCAATAAAGGTTCTAATGACACCCAATGTAACACCCCAAAAAATTATAGGCTAAGTGGACCAAGCAGGACAAAAACCTGAGCTGGATAGAAATCGTAGAGCAGAGCTCGATGAAATATCAACATCATAGTAGGTCATTAGATAAAGAGAGGAAATTATCGGGCATAGCCTGAGGAAGTCGTCGGGCAGAGCCCGAGGAAGTCGTCGGGCAGATCCTGAGGAATTCGTCGAGCAGAGCCCAAGGAAGTCGTCGGGCAGAGCCCGAGGATGTCGTCGGGAAGTGCCCGAGGAAAATATCGGGCAGAGCCCGACGAAATTATCGGGCAGAGCCTGACGAAATTATCGGGCAGAGCCCGACAAAATCTGTAACGACCCCATCTGTTACATAATATATAATAGAAGGTCCGGCCGGGGCGACACACTATATGCCACAAACAGGCGGCGAGGTTATAGGTTAATACTAAAACATATTCGCATCCTAACTCAGAGCATACTAGCGGAAGCTTTAAAGTTAATATTGAACTCAACAGCCACGAATGTACACTATATATGAACAACCACCTTTATATATAATCCCAAAGGAATGTAGACCAAATATACAAAAGTTTTGCCTTAAGGCCTTACAGTTAAGCCTCACAAGTATGGATTACAAACATCGGCGCGCAGGCCGGCCACACATGAAAATAATAAAGTTTTTCGCTCAGCCTTTGAGGGCCAGCAGCAGCAGCAACAGTAGTAGGGGCTTCAGCCCTCTATTTCCCGCTCAGCACTACAACACCTGTACAAGGACAGCCCACCATGATGGTGACAAACAAGGAAATGGTCAGCATTCAGCTGACCAATTTATAATGACCCAACCCCTTTCTTGTGGCAGTGGTATTCCTTCCCTGCAGGCATAGCATATAACAAGCAGATATATTACACAATGTGCACTCACACACGATCAATATATCACAAACGTCGTCCACGAGGCCCGACGCTCCATGCACTCAGGGCACATTCTTGGTGTACCAGAAAACCAGGGTCCCACCACCGTTCAAGGTCCGAAACCCAACGGCAAAGTTTGAGCATTATGCTCCACAGCCTATAGTCGAAGACTTTAGTCTTAATGGCACGCATGCCTAAGACTTTCATTATGTAAACCTGACGAATGCCAATATTCTAGGCACTCATTTCAGACAACCATAATACAGATATAGTTTAGCCCTTGCCCGTTTCTCAAATCGCCAGTTGAATGTCTAGACTGACGCGGGTCGGCATTGTTGGGTACATTGGAAAATGTGCACCTGATTTGAAGAAGCCCAACTTAGCTCAATGATATACATCAAGGTGTATTTAATGTTGTTTTGAGTTGACATGTGCAGGTGAAGAAGTATTACTGAATGCAGAAAAATATTCTAAGTCCACATGTCGACACCTGAAGAAATTGTGTCGACACTTCAGAATATTTGTGTCGACACTTCAGAATATCAGTGTCGACACAGAGAAAGATGGTCGACCACATTTATGTCGACACTGGGAAGCAGTGTCGACACATAAAGAAAATCGTCGACCTCAGCACTGGGAAGCAGTGTCGACATAGTGAAAGATAGTCGACACCCAGAGAAAGTTTGTTGACTAGTGAAAGATAGTCGACCAGAGAAAAATAGTCGACTAGTGGAAGATAGTCGACTAGTGAAAGATAGTCGACCAGAGAAAAATAGTCGACTAGTGGAAGATAGTCGACTAGTGAAAGATAGTCGACACTGGGTGGATGTGTCGACACCTTGAGATTGAGTCGACACATATTGGCAGAAGTCGACTATGCTTGTGTCGACACCAGAAGACTGAGTCGACACATTTTGGCAGAATTGAAGATTGAGGTGTCGCTGAGTCGACACATACTGAGTTCTGAATCTACAACAACTGTGTCGACACACAGGACTTGTGTCGACACACTGCAGAGTCTAGACCAAGTTATTTTCTGAGAAAGCTGTGTCGATTTAAAGGCAACTTGTCGACATCATCAAAGACTGTGTCGACACCAAAGTCAATTGTGTCGACACAGATAGACAGATTGGTCTCGACACTTTCTAACTGACTGTCTCGACATTTTGCTGTCCAAGGCTAAGGTACAGGAACTGTTTGAAGACTTGACAGCTGTGGGTTGCCACCGTTTAACTGAAGCTATCAGACCTGTCAGAAATCAGTTGGAAACCGGATCAGCCAGTTACCATGAAGGAAGTCTATAAATAGACTTATTATGAAAAGAAGAAAAAAAAGATAACAGAAGAAGATCTAAGAAGAAGAAACAAGAAGGATTACGATCCTGTTGAAGTTTCAATTCGAGAAAGTGCTAAAGAAGATCTTCATCAGATAATCTAAGAAGAAGTCTGAAGTATCAGAAAAGGTGTTGGATAGAGAGGGATCCAGTCATCTTGAAGAAGAAGAAGGAAGCCATCAGTGGTTTCTCAAGAAGCTGTTTGGAAATCAACTCTGCTAAGTTCAGATTCAAGAAGCTTTGAAGAAAGCTCAGGTTCAGTTGATTTCATCAGCTGATCAAGAAGTGTCTTGTCCTCTTCTCTCTCAACAAAGGCAAGACATTAAAATATCTTTTCTAAATTTCTGTAGGATCTGTTTATACAGATCTGAGTTGTAAGCCTGTGTTATAAAGGCTGAGTGTAGGAGAGGTGATCTCTGAGTGGTAGGGCTATTTGCCTGAGTGTAGGAGAAGGTTATTCTCTGAGTGGTAGGCCTTGAGGCAAGGCTGAGGTAGGGCTGTAGAGCCTGAGTTGTAGGAACCTATCCAAGTTCTGAGCTGTAGGATCTGAGGATCTGAGAATAGTGGAAGTTTGGCCGAATCTAGCATATTGCTAGATAGGTGAAGGGGGAAAGTGGATGTACCCAGACCTTGGGGAACCACTATAAAACATTGTGCAATCTGTGATGCTTAGTTGTCTGTGAATGCTGTGCTAGATGTTTTAATTTGTAATTGAATTCTGCCTAGAATTATAAACAAGAAATTAGAACCTATTCACCCCCCCTCTAGGTGTTTAGGTTGTCTTGAAAGTAAAACTATCAAGTGGTATCAGAGGGAGGTTCCTCAGAAAGGACTTAACAGTCTGAGGTAGATCTGTAAGGCAGAATCAAGATTCAAAAAGATGGGTTCTGGTGAGAATCATAAGGAGCTAGGGTCTATGAAATTACCCATATGCAAGAAAGAAATTTTTGGAATTTGGAAAGAAAGAGTCAGATTGTTTATGGAGGCATCTGACCCAAGGATTTACATCACAGTACAGGAAGGCCCCTTCATACCAATGAAGGTATCAGTTCTTGATGCAAATATCCAAACTCCAAAGAGTTATTCAGAAATGACCAAGGATGAAATCATCTTGGCAACCATGGATAAAAGAGCTCAGAACATTATTGTTAGTGCCATAGATGATTCAACATTTCAGAATCTAATTCACTACAAGACCTCCAAAGAGATGTGGGACACATTGATTGTCTACATGGAGGGATCTGAAGAAGTAAGGCAGGACAGGAAATCTATGCTCAATTAGGAGTATGAAAGTATTAGACAAGGAAAATCTGATAGCATAACTGAGTGCTACAAGAAATTCTATAGAATTGTGAATGAGCTTATGTCCTATGGAAGATTCTTCAGTACTTATGAACTGAATGACAAATTCTTAAGATCCTTAACAAAGGATTGGGACACAAAGATCTGTGCCATAAGAGAAGTAGCTAAATTGGCAGAGATCTCTCCTCCCACCTTGTTTGGAAAGTTGCTATCCTATGAAATGCAACTTATGGTGAGGAAGGAGGAAAAGAATTCAAGAGGAGAGCATAGAGAAAAGACTGTGGCATTCAATGCAGAAGACACTAGAAAGAATAGGAGGAAATCACCATCTCCTCCTAAGGAAGTTGCAGAAGATAGTTCTGAAAATTCAGATAAGGGTTCAGAAAGCTGTGATTCAGATGCAGACTTTGTTGCATTCACAAAGCAATTTCAGAGGTTCTTGAAAAAGAAGCAATGGAAGTCTAGGCCTTCCACATCACAGCAAGTTGATGACTATTATCAGAAGAAAAGGTCATCAAGGAAAGAGAAGAGCAGATTAAAGCCCAGCAAAGCCACTACTTCAAAGATTGTCTGCTATTGTTGTAATAGGCTTGGACATGTAGTGGCTGACTGTCCTGATAAGAGAAAGGAGTCTTCAGACAAGAAGAAGACTCATCAAAAAGGCAAGAAGGAGAAATCCTTTGTTGCAAAGAAAGATAAGAGTCTAACAGACCAGTCAACTTCAGAGTCAGAATCTGAAGCTGAAGCATATATTGGACTATATGCTGCATCTGAAGAAGAGGAGTTTCTGCAGTTGCTAGACTCCATCAATGAACAAAAGGATCATCAGTGTATGGGGCTGATGGCAGGATCAGAAGAGTACATATGCCAGAATCAATCTGGTCCTAATAAGGTAAAATGTCCTTCTATTACATCTGGTTGTTGTACAAGTGAAGAATCAGCTACATCTGCATCAAGTGATGTAGATGCATCTGAATCTGAAGGAGATGTCTATCAATTGATAGACAAGTATGGGGACTTGTTGCAGGCCCTTAAGAAAAGAAAGAACCTGGTTAAATCTCAGGCTCAAGAAATTGCTGAACTAAGGGTTGCTACAACTGAGTTAGAGAAAGTTATTGATCAAAAATTAAATGAAATTGCCAAGCTGAAGAATATAACTATTATTCAGATGGGCACAATTAATTATACTAATGATCAAGTGAAGAGTCTGGAGGCCAGACTTAGAATTGAAAGGGATTTAGTGGCTAGTTACTCTAAGCCAAAATCTGTCTTACCCTTGATAGATGAATTTGTCACTCAAAAGGGTAAGGCTGGATTAGGATTTAAAGGTAACTCCAGGGCTGGCAGATTCAAGAGGAAAGGCAAAGCTCCTGTTCAGCCACTAAACCTTTCAGTCCCCATAAAGTTTAGTAAGGTGGAAGTGCCTTCTAACAAATATGATCATGAAGATATTCAAGGTCATATTAAGACTAATGTTCTGAAGAACAAGGGTGTAAATGCAAGCAGGCATACCCATGGTCTTAAACCCAATGGTTTTAAGAAATCAGTAGGTGAAGTTGCTGCAGCACCAGCAATGAACAGAAATTCTTCTGACAAGGATGTATCTAGATCTAGATACAATAAGTTTGAATGTTGGTGCTGTGGCAAGAGAGGTCATTTTGCACTAGACTGTTGGTATAACCCAAATGTTATAAAGAACAATAGTCTACCTGTTAGAAGAGGTTATGGTAGCTTTATTAATGCTAACCTGAACCAAGGACCCAAGACTTACTTGGGTTCTAAGGGTAAGTAATTCTGTGTTGCAGGTGAATCCAAGTTACCATGCCCCTATATGGTACTTGGATAGTGGTTGTTCCAGGCACATGACTGGAACAAAGGGGCTGCTGAAGGAGTATTCATCTGTCAAAGATGGACCTAAAGTGATCTTTGGTGGATCTGAAAAAGGAGTCATCAAAGGGTTTGGTAACATTTCTTCTAACCTAATTACTATCACTCAAGTGGCTTATGTAAAAGGTTTGAAACATAATCTAATAAGCATAAGCCAGCTAAGTGATTTAGGATATGACATTTCATTTGTTAAAGATGGATGTCATATCAAGAGGTCAAGTGATCAAAAGATCATACTGACTGGGTATAGGAAGAGAAATGTATATTGTCTTAATTTTAAATGTGAGAATAAGGCTTCTCCCATCTGTCTTATAGCTGATGACAATGCTTCTCATTGTGTTAAGTGGCACAAGAGATTGGTTCATCTAAACTACAAGACAATTGGCCAACTCTTTAGCAAAGAGTTAGTGAGGAATGGACCTCAAGTTAAGTGTATAAAGGAAGGGATATGCTCAGCTTGTCAAAAGGGCAAGCAGACAAAATCCTCCTTTCAAAGCCTTGAAAACAAGGATTCTGTGAGGTGCTTATACCTCTTGCATATGGATCTTTTTGGTCCTATGCCAGTTCACAGTCTAGGTAGGAAAGTCTACACTTTTGTGGTTGTAGATGACTATTCTAGATTTAAATGGGTGTTCTTTCTAAGACAAAAATCTGAAACCCCAAGTGTATTACTTAATTTTGTAAAGCAAATTCAGAATGAACTGAATAGTACAGTGGTCAAAATCAGAAGTGACCATGGTACTGAGTTTCAATCTGAAAGCATAACAAACTTGTGTGAAGACTTTGGGATTTTCCAAGAGTTCTCCTCACCTAGAACACCTCAGCAAAATGGAATTGCTGAAAGAAAGAATAGAACATTAATTGAAGCAGGTAGAACTCTGTTGAGTGACACCTCTCTCCCAGAATATTTTTGGGCTGAGGCAGTTAACACTACTTGTCATGTAATCAATAGGGCTACTATCACCAAAAGCCATAAAATGACTCCCTATGAGATTGTGAAAGGCAGAAAACCAAATCTATCTTACTTTAGGATCTTTGGTTGCAAGTGTTATATACTTAACAATGGCAAGTCATATTTGACTAAGTTTGCTGCCAAATCACAGGATGGGATATTTGTTGGTTACAACACTAATAGTAAGGCCTATAGAGTCTTCAACTTGACTACTCAAGTTGTTGAAGAATCTGTGCATGTTGTGTTTGATGAAACAAGATTAATCAACTGTGAGTTGTCTTGTAGATCAAATGACTCAACAGGTATAAGCAAAAGTATGGACAAGCTCTCCATTACTGAAGGATCAAAGGAAGATGGGGAATTGGAAAATGAAGGCTTCTGTCCAGGGGGAGAACAAGACACTATAGAAGCTGATGAAAACCAAGAGATTTAGCTAAATGAAGGAGCTAGAGATGTTCAACCAGTAGGGAATCTTCCTCCAGCTACAAGACATTTGAGAGATCATCCAGCTGATCAGATAATAGGTGATCCAAGACAGGGGGTGCAAACTAGAAGCAGAAATCAAAACACAGTTCTACATTCAAGTTTCCTGTCACAATTGGAGCCTAAGAAGTTTGAAGAAGCTATCCAAGACCTACACTGGATTGATGCTATGCAAGAGGAGCTGAATCAATTCAGAAGGTGCAATGTCTGGGAGCTTGTTCCTAAACCAAGAGGCCACAACATAATTGGCACAAAATGGATCTATAGGAACAAGCTAGATGAAAGTGGAATAATAGTAAAGAATAAAGCAAGATTGGTTGCAAAAGGATACAGGCAGGAAGAAGGGATTGACTTTGATCAAACCTTTGCTCCAGTAGCAAGGCTGGAGGCAATCAGAATATTCCTTGCCTATGTATCCTATCAAGACTTCAAAGTATACCAGATGGATGTGAAGTCAGCATTTCTGAATGGTGATCTTAAAGAAGAAGTATATGTAGAGCAGCCATCAGGTTTTGTAGATCCTCTTAAACCTGATTTTGTTTATAAGCTTAGGAAAGCTCTGTATGGGTTAAAGCAAGCCCCAAGGGCTTGGTATGAAACCCTGTCTACTTTCCTTATTGAGAATAAATTCTCAAGAGGAAAAATTGACAAAACTCTATTCCTTAGGGAATCCAAAGGCAAGATTATCTTAGTTCAGATCTATGTTGATGACATAATCTTTGGATCTACTGAAAACAACCTTTGTAAAAAGTTTGCCAAACTTATGCAAGGGAAGTTTGAGATGAGCAGTATGGGGGAACTGAAATTCTTCTTGGGACTCCAAGTAAGACAGACTGATGATGGCTTGTCCATATCCCAGTCTAAGTTCACCAAAGAATTGATTAAGAAATATGGTATGGAGTCATCCTCTACCATGAGAACTCCTATGGGAACAAGTATGCCTATATGCAAAGATGATACAGGTAAACCTGTTGATGAGACTTTGTATAGAGGAATAGTTGGCTCACTACTATATCTTATTGCTAGTAGACCAGATATTATGTATGCTACATGTGTCTGTGCTAGGTACCAAGCCTGCCCTAAAGAATCTCATTATACTGCAGTCAAAAAGATTTTGAGATATCTTAAGGGCACACCTAATCTAGGTCTTTGGTACCCTAGGAATAGAGATTTTCAACTAACAGGCTATTCAGATGCAGATTTTGCAGGATGTAGAGAGGATAGAAAGAGTACTACAGGTACTTGTCAATTCCTGGGAGGAAGACTAATATCATGGAGTAGTAAGAAGCAGACCAGTGTGGCAATTTCCACAGCTGAGTCTGAGTATGTTGCTGCTGGAAGCTGCTGTGCACAGCTATTATGGATGCAGCATCAACTTAAGGATTATGGTATTCAAGTAAGTAGAACACCTCTTTTGTGTGATTCTAAGAGTGCAATTTCTTTTGCTAATAATCCTGTTTCTCATAGTAGAACTAAGTATATTGAAATAAAATACCATTTTCTTAGAGAACATGTAGAAAAAGAAGACATCTCATTGGAATTTGTGAAAACAGATTATCAAATAGCAGATGTATTTACTAAGCCCCTAGATGAGATCAAATTCAATAAATTCAAAATTGAATTAGGTATGTTAACCATTGATTAGTGTAATCACAAAATCATCAACAATGAAGTTGAAATGGTAACAAGACATTCAAGTGATATAAAGACACATTGAAGTAGTATCAAGTATTTTGTAGGACTTATAAGTTGTGTTGAACAAACAGAAATTGGCTAAGTAAAATGGTGTCGACACATTCAGTAATAATGTGTCGACTCAGGGTAGTAATGTCGACAAGTCAGAGATGTTGTGTCGACACAGAAAATATGTGTCAACACTTAAGAATCTTATTGTCGACCTATCCAGGAATGTAGTGTCGACTTCACCAGGATAGTGGTGTCGACACTTACAGATTTTGTGTCGACACTTATACTAAGAGTCGACACAGAATTTCTGATGCTCTTCTATATATCTCTGGTGTCGACATAACTGCAAATTGGTGTCGACACATAATAGACGGACTTGATGTCGAGACAATAGAAGCTTGTGTCGACACATTCCATCTGTGTCGACACTTATTGTCTGTTTTTGGCGTCTTTTGATCTTCTTTAAACAGAAGGTATAAATAGGTCAAACACTCATTCTGTCGACACGCTTACAAGGTTTTCGAAACCCTGTGTCGACATTCTCTCTCTCTCTCTTTCTCTCATCTTTCAAGCTTTCTCGACTGATCAATGGCGCCAAAGATTGAAGATAATGTGAATGAAGGATATGAGTTGGTGCGCCAGGCCTTTGCTGCTGCCCCTCCAGATGTTCTCGGGGTTATCTCTCTCCTCTCCGACTCAGGATTAGAATTTTTGGTCTCCGAACCATCTAAGATATGGAAGAAGGAAGTGCATGAGTTCTATACTTCTGCATCTATAGTCTCTGAAAGTCATGAGATAAAATCAACAGTTCATGGGTCACCAGTGGAAATTACACCAAGTAAGTTAAGAACAATTCTACACTTACCTATAATCGAGAATGAAGAGGATGTCCCTGCTTCTAAATCAAGGGAGGCTCTTCAATGGTGTGGATTGGATTCCACTATGAAAATTGGAGCTACTTTCAATAGGAAAGGAATGAATCAACAGGGCAAGTTTCTGTCTGAGGTGGTTAGAAAAGTTATTCTGTGCAAGCCAGGTGGACATGATAGGATTTCCGCCTATATGTTCAGCCTAATGACCAGGATTGTGTTTACAATTCCAACGGATTGGTCAACTGTAATCTTTGAAAAGATTAAGGAAGGAATCAAGAAGCCAAATCTGGCTAGAATAATGAGTATATACCTAAGTAAGGAGATTCCTGATGTTATGCAACAACAATCTGGAACAAAAATTAATCACATGAGAAGGATGGACATGAGATTATTCTCCAGATGGGATAGGGTGCTGACCAAAGAGATGCCTGAAGTGGAAAGGCAGGATTCACCTGAGAAATCCACAGGTCATGCTACCAGTACTGAGCACCCACAAGAAGAACAAGTAAGACAAGAGGTTGAAGATCAGCCTGCTTCTACACAAGTTCAGGATGCCACAATACCTGCAATTCAAGAAGAAGAGGTAAGAATACCAGCTCAGCAAGTTTATTCACCTACACAGACTGTATCTACTCATGACCAGGTACAGGTGCAGGGGGAGCTGGTGTATTTTCCTACAAAAGACATCTCTAATATTTCTATTTCGACACAGGTCCAGGGAAACCAAGTGTCCTCACCTGCCCAAGAAATCACCAATACTGAACAAGTACAGGGGGGGAGACTGTCTGAGCAAGTGCAAGACGATGCTCAAATTGATATATCTCAAAATTTGAATACTGCAGATGTTCCAGCCCAAAAGGAATATAATCTAGAAGAGTTATTTCTAGATAATGAAATAATTACTGATAGAATGGAAGTGGAGTAAGAAATTGAGGGGGAGCCTGTGCATGTGGAGACTGTACAACATGGCACTGAAGCAGCTGTTCCTCCTCCTCCCAAAGAAAGAGTTCAAATTGATAGTACTTCTGATTCTGAGAATGAAGAAGCCAGGGTGGCTAAGAAGAGAAAACTTCTGGTCTTCCAGAGAAGGAGCAAGAGCTATAAGCAGGCTCTACAGTCTACAGAACATCACACTCCTTCTGACTTTGATTATAACAAGTTTTTGATCGATTTACAAGTGAAATTGGATGAAAATAGAGTGGCTATTGAAAAATATGTTGATGAGAACAACAAGTCCCTACAATTTGACTTAGCTCAAGATATAAAATCTATTAGGTTTGAGGTCAATATGCATAAAAAGGAGATGAAAGATTGCTTCCATAAGGGAGGTAATGCTGTGGTATATTTGGCACAACAACAGCAGTCTATCATCCCTAAGGTGGATGATATTGCTTTAAAGCAAAGCTATGTCTTGGAAAATCAGATAAGGATGAATGAGAATTTAACTGAATCTCATCATGAGATCATTAATGAATTGAAAAAGATTGTTCCAGGCCTGCCTGCAGCTAGAGCAAAAGAAATGGAAGAATTTGATAAGAACTTTCAAGCTGCTATTGATTCTATTAAAACTGCTATCACTACCTCTCAAAAGGAAATATCTGACAAGCTTCTAAAGTTAAAACCATTTTTTAAAGAGGGTGTGAATTATCTAGATGGACAAATCAGATTTCAGAAGGAAGATCTAAGAGATCATGTTACTAGAGAAGCCATAAAGGGGGAGAGGATGTTAGTTCATGCAGGCTCAGAGCACACCAAATGGGTGACCAATAGTATTCGAGCCACATTGGGATATCCACCATTGTGTGATGATGCTATGGTGGCTGAGTCAGGAATACAAACAAGTCTACTTGAAGGCAATCAACCTGAGGTTGCCCAAGTCATTTACCCTCCTCCAGATTATGATATGATTGATCAGCAAGTTCAAGGAATGTATAGTCCTCCAAAGGAGGTTACTAATGTTGTTATTGGGAAGGTTGATAAGCCTGAGGCTACTTTGAAAGACCAGCAAGATGCTCTACTATCTAAGAAAAGATTTAGAGAGCAGGCTAAACTTAAGCCAGACTTTGAGCAGTGGAGTCCTACTTCCAGAAATATTATACTCACTGCTTGGAAGGCTGTCAAAGACCAAGTGCATGAAAGAGGCAAGTGGTACAATGAGATGGAATGGCAGAAGTATGAAGCCAGGCAAGAGGCCATAGTACAGTTTAGAAGAAAAGCCAAGCTGGGTAGACTGCCTCCAGATGCTCAGGAGCCAAGCAAGTACTTCCCAAAGCCCTTTCATTATTTTGAAAGGCAAAGGCTCAAGGAAGAAGCTAAGAAAAAGGCTGATCTAAAAGGCAAGAAGCCAGCTGAAGATTCTGAAGCTCCTGTGAAGGCTCAAATTCTATCTGGCAAAGGGATTGTCATAAAAGAGCCTGATCAGTCTTAATTTTTAGTTCTTTCAAAGTATTTTGTAATGTTTTGATTAAATCATTAAATGTAAATCTCTGTATTCAAACATTATCAAGTTATAAACAAAATGTTGTTTGGTATCATATAATGTTCATTCTGTGATGGATGGTTTTTATTTTGTTTATATTAAGTATTCCTGTTATGTCATATATCATCAGTTTATACTTTTTATAAATGGTGTATATCATTGGCTATAGGGTTATGACTTCTCCAAATAGGGGGAGATTGTTGGGTACATTGGAAAATGTGCACCTGATTTGAAGAAGCCCAACTTAGCTCAATGATATACATCAAGGTGTATTTAATGTTGTTTTGAGTTGACATGTGCAGGTGAAGAAGTATTACAGAATGCAGAAAAATATTCTAAGTCCACATGTCGACACCTGAAGAAATTGTGTCGACACTTCAGAATATTTGTGTCGACACTTCAGAATATCAGTGTCGACACAGAGAAAGATGGTCGACCACATTTATGTCGACACTGGGAAGCAGTGTCGATACATAAAGAAAATCGTCGACCTCAGCACTGGGAAGCAGTGTCGACACAGTAAAAGATAGTCGACACCCAGAGAAAGTTTGTCGACTAGTGAAAGATAGTCGACCAGAGAAAAATAGTCGACTAGTGGAAGATAGTCGACTAGTGAAAGATAGTCGACCAGAGAAAAATAGTCGACTAGTGGAAGATAGTCGACTAGTGAAAGATAGTCGACACTGGGTGGATGTGTCGACACCTTGAGATTGAGTCGACACATATTGGCAGAAGTCGACTATGCTTGTGTCGACACCAGAAGACTGAGTCGACACATTTTGGCAGAATTGAAGATTGATGTGTCGACACCTGAAGGCTGAGTCGACACATATTGAGTTTTGAATCTACAACAACTGTGTCGACACACAGGACTTGTGTCGACACACTGCAGAGTCTAGACCAAGTTATTTTCTGAGAAAGCTGTGTCGATTTAAAGGTAACTTGTCGACATCATCAAAGACTGTGTCGACACCAAAGTCAATTGTGTCGACACAGATAGACAGATTGGTCTCGACACTTTCTAACTGACTGTCTAGACATTTTGCTGTCCAAGGCTAAGGTACAGGAACTGTTTGAAGACTTGACAGCTGTGGGTTGCCACCGTTTAACTGAAGCTGTCAGACCTGTCAGAAATCAGTTGGAAACCGGATCAGCCGGTTACCATGAAGGAAGTCTATAAATAGACTTATTATGAAAAGAAGAAAAAAAAGATAACAGAAGAAGATCTAAGAAGAAGAAACAAGAAGGATTACGATCCTGTTGAAGTTTCAATTCGAGAAAGTGCTAAAGAAGATCTTCATCAGATAATCTAAGAAGAAGTCTGAAGTATCAGAAAAGGTGTTGGACAGAGAGGGATCCAGTCATCTTGAAGAAGAAGAAGGAAGCCATCAGTGGTTTCTCAAGAAGCTGTTTGGAAATCAACTCAGCTAAGTTCAGATTCAAGAAGCTTTGAAGAAAGCTCAGGTTCAGTTGATTTCATCAGCTGATCAAGAAGTGTCTTGTCCTCTTCTCTCTCAACAAAGGCAAGACATTAAAATATCTTTTCTAAATTTCTGTAGGATCTGTTTATACAGATCTGAGTTGTAAGCCTGTGTTATAAAGGCTGAGTGTAGGAGAGGTGATCTCTGAGTGGTAGGGCTATTTGCCTGAGTGTAGGAGAAGGTTATTCTCTGAGTGGTAGGCCTTGAGGCAAGGCTGAGGTAGGGCTGTAGAGCCTGAGTTGTAGGAACCTATCCAGGTTCTGAGCTGTAGGATCTGAGGATCTGAGAATAGTGGAAGTTTGGCCGAATCTAGCATATTGCTAGATAGGTGAAGGGGGAAGTGGATGTACCCAGACCTTGGGGAACCACTATAAAACATTGTGCAATCTGTGATGCTTAGTTGTCTGTGAATGCTGTGCTAGATGTTTTAATTTGTAATTGAATTCTGCCTAGAATTATAAACAAGAAATTAGAACCTATTCACCCCCCCTCTAGCTGTTTAGGTTGTCTTGAAAGTAAAACTATCAGGCATCCTCTTGTCCGTTCAACACGAAGCCTTTTAAGAGCTCACAGCTCACAATAGCCATACTATCCACCAAGGACTGGCTTCATAATCCAAAAAGGGGAGTGAGTGCCAGTGTTCCTCGCGATCACTTGGCAGGTTCAACAGAAGCTCTCTTTCTGCACCCAAACTCAACCCAAACCTTGTAGCATCCTACAGTGCCAGAAAACTAGTCTTTCCATTACATACATCACAAGAATTACGAGGGTATTTTCCTAAAATCCCCATTCCAGTACTTCCTATTACTCCACTTCACAGGCACAACCCACCGACTCCACAAACTACTCACTTAAATGCGGAGTCTTCTCCGGTGCGGAAAATAAAACATCACCAATCCAGACCAACCTATCCAGATGGGCTTCACACATCATGCCTATTCCGTACTACATATTTTCGGATCTATATGCAAGACTTATTAGGGATTTCAAGAATTAACCCAAGGGAAATCCCTCAATAATCCACTTTTTGGCGGGGGAAATCCATGCACATGCCAAAATAAGGACTTCACATGTCCAAGAAGGAAGATCGTTACCCTAGAAATTCTCTTTGGCGCCAGGGAAAACTAGCCGGATGAAAAGCACCGTAACGGACGTTTCCTCCACGGATCCGGACTCGGCTCGCGATTCGGGGCTCTGAAGCTCCACCGACAGCCAGATTCCTCCTCCTCCTCCTTCCTTGCTCTCCCCACTCTCTAACTCTTTAGAAAGAGAAAGACCTAAGAGAAATGAGGGTTTGACCCTCAACTCCCGGCCTTAAAACAGTATGGAGCTTTATGGACTGTTGGATCCTATTTGAAGAGAATGAACAGCCACAAATCGTCCTAAAAATCACTTTCCTGGGCCGAACACGGCTTGTGACACGCCCGTGTCACAAGCCGTGTGCCTTAAGTTGCAAAAGAAATCGTCGTGTCCAGACCAGGACATGGCCCTGTGACATGCCCATGTCACAGGCCGTGTGCCAGGCACGGCTTCAGACACGCCCGTGTCCAACCCGTGTTCATTAGTCCTCACAGACCGGCCAAACACAGAGAAGTACACAACCCTTGACATGCCCATGTCCCAGGCCATGTGCCCAACAAGGCTTTCCTCCGAGGATCGTCGAATGCATTTTGTCTACCTTACGAAAACACGTCGAACTGATAGCAGGGCACGGCCTTGGGCATGCCCGTGTCACAGGCCGTGTGCCCCACTCGACACTGCCCTGCGCCACACTCGACACCGCTGTGCTAAAACAGAGCAGGACACAGCTTTGGACACGCCTATGTACCCGGCCATGGTTCTAATACAGAGCAGGACACGACTTTGGACACGCCCGTGTCCCAGGCCGTGTTACTTAGCATACACAACCCACTCATAATCGAGATTTGGGGTGTTATAACTCTCCCCACTTAAAGGAATTTCGTCCCGAAATTAAAAAATGGAAAAGTACATAAACTTAAATGGTACCTGAGTAGAAAAGCTCGGGGCACTCCTCAAGCATGATCTGCTCTTGTTCCTACAAAAGCTCCTCATGACCGCAATTATCCCATCGGATTTTGACAATCCTGATAGCTTTTTTCGCAATTGCTTCACCTCAGTATCCTCGATCCGAATGGGTCTAACTTTCGTTGTTAGCCCACTATCGGCCGGCACTTGATCCGCAACAACCACTTGCGCTGGTTCTTTCACGGCTTTGCGTAGGACCGAGATGTGAAATACATCATGTAAACCACTCAGTTCTTCCGAATGAACCAACTGATAGGTGGCTTAACCAATTTACTCCACCACTTCAAACGGACCAAGATATCTCGGACTTAATATTTTCAAGCGTCGAATCCTGGACACGCCTTTGAAGGGCTTTATCTTGAGGTATACCCAGTCGCCCACCACAAACTCCATGTTCCGATGCTTGGTATTGTAGTACTTGGCCTGCTTTCGCCCAAGCTAATGGTGCACGACATTTCCGACCATACAAAGCTTCAAATGGTGCCATACTTATGCTCGCTTGGTAGCTATTATTGTAGGAAAATTCTACCTTATAGAGATGTTCCTCTCAGTCTGGCCATCAGTTTGGGGATGAAAGGCCATACTGAACGTTAACTTTGTTCCCAACAACTGATGGATTAGCCTCCAATCATTCAATGTGAATCGCCCGTCACGGTCACTTACGATGCTACCGGGAACATCGTGCAATCGTACGATTTGCTCAACATAAAGTTTCACCAAGGCTTCCACTGAATCGTCCCTCTTGTTCGAAAGGAAGTGAGCCACTTTAGTCAACTGGTCTACGATCACCCAAATCGAATCATTACCGCGTTGAGATCTCGGCAAATCGTGCACGAAATCCATCAAAATATCATCAAACTTCCATTCCGGAATAAGTAGCGACTTCAAGAAACCTCCGGGCTTCTGGCATTCTACTTTCACCAAGGCACATGTTTGACATTTAGCCACATAACGTGCTATGTCTTTCTTTAACCCTGGCCACCAGAATATCTTTTTCATGTCTTTGTACATCTTTGTGCTCCCTGGGTAAATTGATTATTTCGTAAAGTGAGCCTCATATATCAATTCTTATCTTAGCTTATCGATACTTGGGACGCACAAATGACCCTCTTTCCACAGAAGGCCGTCATCCCAGGAGAATTGGTCATTTGACCCATCCATTGCATAGCGTTGCAGACTTTCATCAAGTTTTGTTGCTCGCCGAATTCTGTCTGCAAGGTCGTATTGTACCTCCTTCCAGTTCAAGCATGCATTTGCTGTGAAATTCTTGTTAACACAAGAAATCTCTAACGCTTCCAACTCCTGGATCACACATTCATCATGCATCTGCAACCAATTTGCCTTTGACGGAGTCCTACGACTCAAGGAATCTGCGACCACGTTTCCCTTCCCGGGAGTGTAGTGAATATCAAAGGTGTAGTCCCCGAGGAACTCCATCCACCTTCGTTGTCGCATATTGAGATCCTTCTGATCTAATAGGTACTTTAGCATCTTATGGTCCGTAAATATATCCACTTTTACGCCATATAGATAGTGATGTCACAATTTAAGTGCAAAAATCACCGCCGCCAACTCTAAGTCATGGACGGGATAGTTTCGCTCATGCACTTTAAATTGGCGTGAGCCATAAGAAATCACCTTTCCAAACTGAAGAAGAACGCAGCCTAAGACGTTCCCTGATGCATCACTATAAATCTCATAGCCGCCTGTACCACATGGTGAAGTTAAAACAGGCGCTGTGGTCAAATAAATATTTAGCTCTACTAAAGCTCGCGCGCACTCCGTTGTCCAAAAGAACTTCTGATCCTTCCTCATTAATGTGGTAAGAGGCAAAGCAATCTGTGAGAAGTTTTCTACAAAATGCCTGTAGTAGCCTGCCATTCCAAGGAAAATCCTGATTTCGGCCACTGAGGACAACACTAGCCACTCCCGTATGGCTCTTATCTTTGACGGATCCACTGCAATGCCCTCTCCACTAATCACGTGGCCAAGAAAAGCCACCGACGACAGCAAAAACTCACACTTTGAGAACTTGGCATAAAGCTTATTTCTCCGCAGGGTATGCTACACCAACCGTAAATGGTTCGCATGGTCAGCTTCAGATTGAGAGTACACCAAGATATCATCAATGAAGACGATCACAAACAGGTCCAAGTATTCTCGGAATGTTCGATGCATTAATCCATGAACACCGATGGCGCATTACATAGCCCAAACGGCATTACAGTGAACTCACAATGACCATAGCGTGTTCTAAATGCTGTCTTGGGAATGTCACCTTCCCGAATCCTCAACTTGTAATAACCAGATTTTAAGTCCAGTTTAGAATAGACGGTTGATCCCACTAGCTGATCGAACAAGTTATCTATCCATGGAATCAGATACTTGTTTTTCTCTGTCAGCTTATTCAATTCGCGATAATCGATACACAACCGGAGACTACCGTCTTTCTTTTTCACAAAAAGAACAGGTGCGCTCCAAGGTGACATACTTGGGCGTATGTATCCCTATTACAGCAACTCTTGCAGTTGAACTTTCAGTTATGCCATTTCCTTTGGCGCCACCCGATATGACGAGCGGGCCACATGTTTCGCACCTAACACCAGCTCAATAGTGAAGTCGATCTTTCGCTGGGGTGGTAACCTAGGAAGATCTTTAGGAAACACATCAGCAAACTCCAATACAATCAGAACGTCACTCACACTGGCTTTGGCTCAACAGCCTTAATAAGCATGAAGAATAACTCTGCGCCCTTCTGAACAGCATTGACGACTTGGATAGCAGACATCAAGATCCCGCTCGCTCCTCGCATACCAGTGAACTTAGTCTTAAGCTCGGTATTCTGGCCCAATGTGATCTCCTTTGAAATGCTAAAGGCACGCTGCTCTGAGAGCCAGTCCATACCAAAGATCACATCAAATTCTGATATCGGTAGCACAGATGCATTCAAGCAGAAATCCCGACTTCCTATTTGTGCTTCCACACAGCAAGTCCTATCTGCACGCATCACACATCCGTTTGGTAACAACACCTTTACACTATCTGTCATCATATGACTAGGTACTCCGATTCGTGCTACGAAGTCGTTAGAAAAAAATGAATGCGAAGCACCCATATCAAATAGTTCTCTCGCCGGATTATTCTGAATCAGGACAAAGCCTGTTACGACGTCACTTTGCTTTTATGGCCTCCTGCTGGCTAAGAGTATATACTCGGGGCTGCGCCTAGGATGTAGAGGACTCCACCACTGCCTTTCTCTTATCCGCATATGACACTCCTGTCTTCTTTTCCACCTTTGGAGGACCAACCCGACAGTCACGAGCTAGATGTCCCACTCTACGACATGTATAGCAGGTACGAGACTCTTGCCTCGAAGTTTCCCCCGATGCAATGGTAGAAGGAGCCTGTCTAGAAGACTTGGATCTCTTGCCCCATTTCTTTTGGTAGTTCGATTTTCCAGAAGGGGGCGCTTTGAACTCGGACTTTGTCACCGCAAAGTCCCTTTTTCCTTGCACCCGCTTCATATCCTTCTCCAACGCACAAGCCGTGTCCACAAATGCCTGAAACCCATGGTTCACCGAACTTGAGAGCAAGAATCTCAACTCATCCCGCAACCTTTCGTAGAACCTATTGGTTTTATGCTGTTCATCAGCGAATATAGATCCCGCATAGCGTCCCAATCGTGTAAACTCATGCAAGTAGGTATCGACGCTACTTTCTCCCTGAGTTAGATGCTGGAAATCATTTTCCATGGCGATGCATTATACTGCTGGTAGGTGCTTTGCCAAGAATAGACGCGAAAACTCCTCGATCACGACTTCTGTTAATTGCCTGTCCGCTAAGTGGTGCAACTCTATCTCGTCCCACCATAGCCGAGCCTCTCATTCCAACAAGAAGGTGGCCAAGGTGACCTTATGATCTTCCTTAGTCCTTATCTCCGTCAATATTCGCTTGACGCGCGACAACCAATCCTACGCCTGCATTGGGGATCCCACAGCCGTAAATGTAGGAGGATTGAAGCTCATAAACTGCTTCAATTGTCGTTAAACTACTTGAGGATCAATAGCCTCAATAGGTTCTGGCCTTACACTAACCCGTTCTGACACCAATGCCGGCTGCGCTTGCCCAGTAGTCTGTGCATGAATCATTGCAAACAGTGCCTCAGTAACTAAGAGTACTGTTTCCACAGAAGGAGGAGGTGTAAGCACCTCAACTGGTGCCGCACTCTCATCAGAATGCTGGGGCTCAGACTGCCCAACACCACTACGAGTCACTTATAGGTGAACAAGACACACTATAGCGACCTTGCACAAGCAATAACAATAGTATAGGAATGCGCAGGTTCCTCAAATAGTTGTATTTACATTCCTTAGTGGACATTCATTAGTTCATTAATGTTAAAGCGGGTCGCACTTACACGTGCTCACCACCCCACAAAAGAATTCGACAAGAATTCGAAAGAGGAAGACCGAGACAAGCTGTTACCAAATTGTAACGACCCCATGAATTACATAACAAATAATAGAAGGTTCGTCCGGGGCCCCACACCATATGCCATAAACAGGCGGCGAGGTTACAGGTTAATACCAAAACATATTTGCATCCTAACTCAGAGCATACTAGTGGAAGCTTTAAAGTTAATATTGAACTCAACAGCCACGAATGTCCACTATGGCTCTGTTTGAGACAGCTCTTGCGGAATGAAAGGCTGCTGTTCAGATAGAGCTATTTTAAAATAGATCTCTGGGGAGCAGTTTTGAAAAGCTGCAGAGTGTTTGGGTGTTCTGTGCAGAAGTGCGCTCGAAATCGCCGGAGAAAGGCCGTCGGGGGCTCGGAATCGCGGGAGGAAGGCCGTCCGGGGCTCAGAATCGCCGTAGGAAGGCCGTCCGGCCTCTGAGCATGTTCTAACTGAAGAAACCATTAGATTTCCAAAACCTGTGAGAGAGAAAGCTATTTTGCGGAAGCTGAAGCTGGGGGGGGGGGGGGATTTCTTAAGAGCTGCAAAACAGCTCTAGATTTATAAAAAGCTCTTTACAAGGAGCTGTCCCAAACAGTTAAAAAACAGCTCTGGTGGCTTGAATAGAGATTCTCAAGCCGCCAGAGCTGCGCCAAACAGACCCTATATATAAACAACCACCTTTATATATAACCCCAAAGGAATGTACACCAAATACACAAAAGTTTTGCCTTAAGGCCTTACAGTTAAGCTTCACAAGTCTGGATTACAAACATCGGCGCACAGGCCGGCCACACAAGAAATTAATAAAGTTCTTCGCTCAGCCTTTGAGGGCCAGCATCACCTGCAGCAGGGGCTTCAGCCCTCTATTTCTCGCTCGTCTCTCCAGCACATGCACAAGGACAGCCTACCATGATGGTGGAAAACAAGACAATGACAAGCATTCAGCTGACCAATTTATAATGACCCTACCCCTTTCCCGAGGTAGTGGTATTCCTTCCCTACAGGCATAGAATTTCACAAGCAGATATATCACACAATGTGCACTCATGCACGATCAATATATCACAAATGTCGGCCACGTGGCCCGATGCTCCGTGCAATCAGGGAACATTCTTGGTGTACCGGAAAACCGGGGTCCCACCACCGTTCAAGGTCCGAAACCCAACAGTAAAGTTTGAGCATTATGCTCCGCATCCTATAGACTGAGACTTTAGTCTTAATGGCGCGCATGCCTAAGACTCTCATTATGTGAACCTGACGAACGCCAATATTCCAGGCACTCATGTCAGACAACCATAATGCGGATACAGTTCAACCCTTGCCCATTGCTCAAATCGCCAATTCAATGTCTAGAATGACGCGGGTCGGCATCCCCTTGTTTGTTTGGCACGAAGTCTTCTAAGAGCTTGCAGCTCACATTAGCCATACTGTCCACCAAGGACTAGCTTCACAATCCAAAAAGGGGAGTGAGTGCCAGCGTTCCTCGCTATCTCTTGGCGGGTTCAACAGAAGCTCTCTTTCTGCACCCAAACTCAACCCAAACCCTGCATCATCCTGCAGTGCCAGAAAACTGGTCTTTCCATAGAATACTTCACAAGAATTACGAGGGTATTTTCCTGAAATCCCATTCCAGTACTTCCTGTTACTCCACTTCAAAGGCATAACCCACCGACTCCACAAACTACTCGTTTAAATGCGGAGTCTTCTCCGATGTACAAAATAAAACATCACCAATCCAGACCAACCTGTCTAGATGGGCTTCACATAGCATGCCTATTCCGTACTGCACATTTCCGGATCTATATTCAAGATTTATTGGGGATTTCAAGAATCAACCAAAGGGAAATCCCTCAATAATCCACCTATTTGGTGGGGGAAATCCATGCACATGCCAAAATAAGGACTTCACATGTCCAAGAAGGAAGATCGTTACCCTATAGGTTCGCTTTGGTGCCATAGAAAACAAGCCGGATGAAAAGCATCACAACGGACTTGCCTCCACAGATCCAGACTCGGCTCGCAGTTCGGGGCTCTGAAGCTCCACCGACAGCCGGATTCCTCCTCCTCCTCCTTCTTTGCTTTCCTCACTCTCTAACTCTTTATAAAGAGAAAGAACTAAGAGAGATGAGGGTTTATACCTCAACTCCCGGCCTTAAAATAGCAAGGAGCTTTTTGTATCGTTGGATCCTATTTGAAGGGAATGAATGACCATGAATCGCCCTGAAAATCACTTTCTTGGGCCGAACATGGCTTGTGACACGCCTGTGTCATAGGCCGCGTGCCTTAAGCGGCAAAAGAAACCGCCGTGTCTAGACCAGGACACGGCTCTGTGACATGCCCGTGTCACAGGACGTGTGCCAGACACGGCTTCAGACACGCCCGTGTCTAGCCCGTGTTCATTAGTCCTCATAGACCGGCCAAACACAGAGAAGGACACGACCCTTGACATGCTCGGGTCACAGGCCGTGTGCCCAATAAGGCTTGCCTCCGAGGATCGTCAAATGCATTTCGTCGACCTTACGGAAACACGTCGAACTCATAGTAGGACACTACCCTTGACACGCCCGTATCACAGGCCGTGTGCCCCACTTGACACCTCCCTACGCCATACTCGACACCGCCCTGCGCCACACTCGACACCGCTGTGCCAATACAGAGCAGGACACGGCTTTGGATATGCCCGTATCCCCAGTCGTATTGTTAATACAGAGCAGGACATGGCTTTGGACACGCCCGTGTCCCAGGACGTGTTGCTAAGCCTACACAGCCCACTCATAATCGAGATTTGGGGTGTTACAAAATCGTCAGGCAGAGCCCGATAAAATCATCGGGCAGAGCCCGATAAAATCATCGGGCAGAGTACGATAAAATCGTCGAGCAGAGCCCGACTAAATCCTTAAGCAAGGCTGAGCGGAGTTTGACGAACGGAATAGCCATGGAGGCTCCATAGCTCCCACTTTTATCGGGATTTTATTCCTCTGAGGGAGAGGAGTTTCTGGAGGTGGCCAGCCATTAATTTGGTTCAGCCCCCTTAATTTGGTTGAAACTGAAGGGGTGGAGTTAATGTCCATTAATGGAGTTTAATAACATTTGGGAGTTACATGCCCCATCTCCCAAATTACTTCTTTAAAGACCTTCACCAGAGCAAGGGCAATCGTTTTCTCCGATTACTTTTCAGTTCCATTGAGGTTGGTGTAGAATTGCAGAGGGGCCAAAGTTTGGTGGCCGAAAATGGTGAGGAGGCAAAACACACGTCTTCAGGCCGCAAATCAGGTCCTCTACTCCTTCATGGGTTTGATCTTAGGAATCATTAGAGAAGAGAATCGGGCTCAATTGAGCACGATCCAGTGGAATTTTCCACTGGTTTTCTGTGAAAACGAAATTTTCGGGTTTGCCGGAATCCGCCGTCTTCGACGTCCAAACCACCTCCGGCCGATAGCCCTCACCTCAACGGAGGTGGTGGTGGCGGTGGTTTGCCAGGGAGGTGGCCGAGTGGCAAGCAAATGGACTTGGAAGTGCTCCAGGTTGGGTTAATCAAAACCTTAGGCTAGAGGAAGAAGAAAGCCAGGAGTCACACGATCATGCTTTAAGATTCGTGCTATTAATTCATCTTATTTCATTTTCTGTCACTGCTTTTGGGCTGTTTTAAATTAATTATTTAAAATATCTATGGGCCTATTCAGAAAAAGTGGCCAATATGATAATTGTAGCTGTAAGCCCCCATTTTTTTTCTTTTTCAACCATCGAGGTCTTATGCCCAGAATCGCCGCTTTGCGGTTGCACCGACACTCGGGAAGGCCGCCACTACAAAACGCCAATTCTGCTGGCCTTTTTCGATCACATAGAAAGAGAAGTAATTGCAACATGTCCACATAATCATATATGAATAAAAAATCACAGCAAGTCCATCAATATATAGAAAGTAGAAAGTACTGCAAAAGAACAGTACAGATGAAATATATAATCGGGCTCAAGCCTGGTACATCAGAGTCCTCACTAAAAATCACTCATCGCGAAAGCTATAAAAAGTCTAATCACTCACGGAGCTGGTCACAGGTACTTCAGAACTAGACTGGCCCACCTCCATGCGCACCGTACTCTACTGGTGCTAGTCCCTGGACTGCTGGTCCCTGTCTCCCATCCGGAGCTCCTGTAATGTTGTGGTTCGAAAACCATTAGTCATAAAGAATAAGCCCTATCATCCTCTACCCCTCCCCCCATGGCTCCTAAGCACCGAGCGGAGAGTAGGAAAGGGAAGCTACAAAGGGTGGAGAATAAGCAAGGCGGGTGACAGCGGAACTAGTCTATCAAAAACTATATATTGTATAAGCAGCTAAGTATGAAAGGTACATCTAGAAGTTCTAAAATAGTGAGCAGTAAGGTAAACATGTAGTAAATCAATATATATATGAAAACAAATAGAAAACAAGTAAGTAAGTAACCTTAACTTATATGAATGGCCATACAAACTTATAAGTTAAGGGGTCTTCTGCAAAGCTCCCATCGTATAAAAAGTCTCATACCGATTTATACGTTGGGGTGTCAGTTGTATGCAAATATGAGTGTAGTGATATGCTATGCCATGATCCATGCAAGTGCAACTCACGCACACGACTCTATGCGCACAGACCTTTAGTTCCCCCTGTTCGGGAAGCTAGCTTCACTCCCAGGAACCTCCATAGTGGCAAACGGAGACAGTGAGTCGGGCCCCCCACTCCTAGGCGGGTATCCACACTATCGGGCTTAGCCCTTCCGTACGCCCTTAGAAGAACACCACCTAGAGTATCCGCGTACTAGTGCTGACTGTATCTACCAGACTTTCTTGGCTAAGTGTCCAACACCGCCGAGTCTACGTACCGACGTCGGTGTGAACGACAGTCAAATACCGAAGACCAACCACCTTATTATGTATTTAAACCCTCAAGCCCTCGGCTCCCCGGACTGTCCCGTCCGTGAATCTACCTTCAGAAACTACCGAATGAATGACAATCAAACCAACCTAATCTACCTCCCTAACTACCGGGGTGTGTGAATGTGCAGCCCTAGTTATACTTGTTGCTCTTTTGGTTTATTATTCCTACGGTTTACGTTAGCCTAGGACTGCCCCCGGCATACCCCGTGAAGGGTTCTCAAAGAGCACTAGGAACTACGATGGACTGAAGCCCAAAGCTCCCTTTTGCAAGGCACTTAATATTATTGATTTCTACCCATTACCCGATCTCTTTCAAATTACTTTGGATCTAACCTAGTGTATTGAGACTCTTCCTCTCCAACCGGGGTGGACGATCTTTCGTCGGTCCCGAACACCACTTAACACTAGCCAATCTCACACTCTACTCATCTTGACTTCTAATAATGAACTTAATTTAACTTACCCTATCCAAACCAGCAACCTACCAAAATTCCATCTCTCCAAGTTCATTACCCACTCTAGTTCAGTTTCTGCGATTTTACTATATGTAGACCACCCTATACTATATGATGTACATGATCGGAGTTTCTCCAAATATTCATCCAAAAGCCTTAAGTTATTTACTGGGAGTCTATCATGATATGATTAGCCTAGGTTCAGAAACTTATAATTTTCCTAATTTATTTGTTGTTTAATTAATTTCCCCCAAAACTAAACCACGGGTGATTTGAACATGAAGTACCCTTTTTAGGTATGATTAAAGCCCCAAAAAATTATGATAAATACTAGGCAGTAATTTGTCAGTAAATTCAAATCTCTTAGAAATTTTACCATATTTAAACCCTTGATCCTTAATTGAGAACATATTTACCAATTAACCACTTAGAGAAGTAAATACTATAAATAAGCTTCCAAAAATTCCAAGAAAATTCAAGTATAGTTGTCATGACTTAAAAGTAATGCTAACAAGGTTTCCAAATTTTTCAGTGAGTATTAACCTCAAAATCTAATTTAGGAATATCACCCTCTTTCTTAACTTAACAAAGCAACCTCTGCAAATATTCATCTAAAAATTATGAATTAATTTATACATAAATGTGTTGACCTCATAACACTACTGATCAAGTTACATAATTTTCCAACAATATATAATCTTTGAATCAATTTTTGAATAGAATTGTATTACTAAAAGTCTGTAAAGAAAGTACTAAAAATAAACCTCCAAAAATTACAATAAAATTCCAGTTTAATTATATTAGGCTAAAACACTCTCTGCCAAAATTTCATGGAGATCAAGTAACAACAAAGATCATTATAAATAAAAGCCTATTGGGGCAAATTTATGAATTATATGATAAGGACTTGAAGTGCTATCCCATAAATTACAAAACAAATACTAGAGGACTTGGGATACCCTAGCATCCACTCTAACAAATTTCAAGCTCATACAAGGGCATTTGACCCTATGCCCTTCACAACCCTCAAAAGACCATCCTTAGGGTTTGACCTTGGGTCCTAGGGCAATTCTGCCCCGATTAACCTCACAATCTATGAGAGGGTGCTAGGAATCATGCCTAGTCAGTGGTCAAAATTTCAGGCCCTGTTGAGGTGATATGACCACTAAAATCACAAAGTACACTCTTGACCTAAAAATCGCTTAATGGGGCAAAGCTTAGGTTTGTTCATTTCCAATATAAAACATCTCCAAATGAGATGAGAAATTATACAAATCCTTATGATGAACCCAGGGACCACTCACCAAAATTTGGGAGGGTTTGGAAGTCATTAAGCCATCAAATTAATTTACCCTAAGATTATTAAATTATTTCTAAAACCTATTGAAAAACATTCTCCAAAAATCCCATTTTTGGACAGGCCCTAGGTATTGTTAGGTTAGACTCCCTTCCCAAATTTCAGATATTTTGGACAAGGGATGAAGGGTGGGCACACATTTTAATCTCTGCTTAGCTCTAGGTATAGATCCCACCAAAAGAGGTGCCCTGGTCAAACCAGTTGACCAAATTGACTCAAATCAATTTTAAAATAAAATAGACCCATAGGGCTACAAATTATATGTTGACTATTTCCTTATATAGAGCCTCTAAGTATTTTTCCTTAATTATTCTAAGTGACTGTTATTTCAGTATAGAAAATCATTTTTAAAAGAAAGAGAATAATTATCCAGCACAGATCTTGAAGCAGATCCAACAGTGCTGGGTCGTTTTCTTCCTCCAGCCTAGTATCATGATTGGCTGAACCTGGAGGGAATTCCAGATGCTGCCCCCGGCCATCCAGCCTCCTCCTTGGCCGGCCACCGCCACCACCACCTCCGTTGAGGTGGTGGCCATCGGCGGGCGGTGGCGCGGCCGCCGGAGAGGCGGAATCCGACGAACCCGAAAGCTAGAATTTGTTGCGGGAAAATCCAGGAAGAGGAGCTCTTCCCGATCGAGCTCCGTTGAGCTCGATTATCAATCCTAAAGAGCTCTAATATCTACGCGTAGAAAGAGAGGAGGGGAGGACCTTATTCGCGGGCTGGAGGCGTGCAGATTATCGGGATGCCATTGGCGCGGTTGTGGCGTCGCCGGAATTCTTCTAAAGCACAGTACAAGCTCCAATCTGTTGGGTCAGGGTGGAAACTTCATCTTTGAGTCTAGGGAGCCTTTTTAAAGGGAAGAAATGGGTAGCGGGCGGGTATAGGCTATCCAGCCATTAATGCTTCCTTAAGAGACGGCTTCAACCATGGTGGAGGGGAGGTGAAACGGCCCGAAGTAGCTGGAGGGAGGCTGGAAACTTCTCCTCTCCCCATGAGGACTTGAATCCAGCCGTTAAAGAGGAGTGGAAGGGGCCACGACATTAAGTGCCATTTATGGCTGTGAACTCCGGTTTCCGGCCATGGCCGTGGCTCCTCCTTATTTTCAAAACCGACGGCCACGTGACATTGACCGGTCAACACTTTTAAAATAAGACTTAATTGGGTCTTTATAAGAGAAACGACCTAATCATGCATTCGGGCCCACTATCCAGACCGGCCCGGTTCAGCTGACCATCAGCCAAGCTTAAACCGCCAGAAAAAGTCTAAGTTAAATGGCGTTGAGTGAGCTCATCTCACTCAATGCCATCCAAGCTACGGCATTGAGTGAGCTCTGCTCACTCATTGCCATCCATGCTGCGGCGTTTAGTGAGCTCTGCTCACTCAATGCCATCCAGGATACGGCGTTGAGTGAGCTCTGCTCACTCAACGCCATCCAAAATACAGCCCTTCCAAACTATGGTGTTGAGTGAGCTCAACTCACTCAACGCCATCCAGATTATGGCGTTGAGTGAGCTCTGCTCACTCAACGCCATCCAGCCTACTAAGGGTGGCATTGAGTGCAGTCTGTGCACTCAACGTCGTCTAGCTTATGGCATTGAGTGAGCTCTGCTCACTCAACGCCATCCAGCCTACTTAAGATGGCGTTGAGTGCAGTCTGTGCACTCAATGCCATCTAGCTTATAACATCGAGTGAGCTATGCTCACTCAACGCCATCCATCCTACTTAAGATGGCATTGAGTGCAGTCTGTGCACTCAACACTGTCTAGCTTATGGCGTTGAGTGAGCTTTGCTCACTCAACGCCACCAGCCTACTTAAGATGGCATATAGTGCAGTCTGTGCACTCAACGCCATCCAGCTTATGGTATTGAGTGAGCTAAGCTCACACAACGCTATCTAAACTACGGCATTGAGTGAGCTCAGCTCACTCAACGCCATTCCAAGGTCACGGGCGTGACGGATCGGTCACGGGCGTGCCAGACCCATGTTGAAATTTCTGAGCTCGCCGATTGTCTTTCTAAGTTCGACGATCATCGAAGGGGTCACGCCTTAGGTCACGAGCATGACGGGTCGGTCACGGGCGTAACCAACCCGTGACTCGAAACCTTGGTCGATAGACTTCAATTCTTGGGTTTCCTAGGGTTCTGTTATGACAAAACCACTTCTAGGGGTCTAGTTGGAAATGGGATGTTACAAATCCCAATAAACAAAACAAAGATTTCGTCCCCGAAATCAAGGTTAAGCCTACGGGGGCTCCTATCGGGGAGAAAGAAACTTGTAACATCCCATGAGAAGTGAAAGATTACATCGCGACGCTATGTTTGCTATGTGGGGTTTAACGGCGATTATAAAATCTAAGACCGATTCGCCCAATTGGCAAAGTCTAGACCCCAATAAACAAAAGATTAGCGCCTATTTTGAAATTTCAGTCCTACTAGTTTAAGATAGGAAAGTAAATTGAACATCTTGAGAGGTTGTGAGGTATACCTGACTGAGCAGCTTCGGATACTTTTGTCGCACCAGGTCCTGCGGTTCCCAGGTATGCTCCTCCTGACCGTGGTTCCTCCAAAAAACCTTGACTAACGGAACCTTCTTACATCGCAAGACCCGCACTGCCGTGTCATCGATCCTGATAGGCTCCAAGTTGACTAATCGATCCGAGGCCACCAGGCCGTCTGCTGTGGGAATCAGCTACTCTGGCCGTAGCAGAGCCCTCTGTAGTGAGGAGACGTGGAAGACATCATACAATCCCGCTATCTTCGGCGGTAGCTCTAGTCTATATGCCAAGGGGCCGATCCGCTCCAGGATCCTGTAAGGCCCCATATATCTCGGACTGAGCTTATTCCGCCCGCGAACCCGCGAGACTGCGTGCATCGGCCGTATCTTCAAGAAAACTCGGTCTCCTACCTAGAACTCCACCCGACGATACCTTGTATCGTAGTATTTGACCTGCCTGCTCTGGGCTTCCAACATCCTGTCCCGGATCAATCTAATCTGAGCATCCATATCCCCCACAAACTCCGAGCCTAGTGCCTGCGGATCCTCATCCTGAACCCATGATAGTGGGGTCCTGCACCTTCGTCCATAAAATGCCTCATATAAAGCCATGCCTATGCTGGACTGGTAGCTGTTGTTATAGGAGAACTCGACCAATGGTAAGAGCTTCTCCCAAGGTTCCCCACGGTCGAATATGCATAGCCTCAGGAGGTCCTCCAACGTCTGATTGGTGCGTTCCGTCTTCCCATCCGTCTGGGGATGGAATGCGGTGCTAAAGGTCAATCGCGTGCCTAAGTAAGCCTGCAGGTATCTCCACTCCCTGGAAGTGAACCGGCCATCCCGATCCAAAACGATAGTCTTGGGCACCCCATAATAATGCACAAACTGCTCAATGAACCTCCGTACTAATACACCAACTAGGGTGTCCTTCGCCACTGGAATGAATCTGGCCACCTTTGTTAGCCTGTCCACTATCACCCAGATCGAGTCATTTCCCGCACGGGATCGAGGTAGCCCATGTATGAAGTCCATGGCTATATCTTCAAATTTCCATTCCGACACCGGAAGTGGCTGCAGTAAGCCTGCCGGGTTCCTACACTCTGCCTTTACGAGTTGGCAGGCCTCGCAGTGCGTCACAAAGTACGTAATGTCCTTCTTCATACCCGACCAGTACATCATCCTCTTCAAATCTTTTAACATCTTGGAGATTCCCGGGTGCACCGAGTATCGGCTGTAGTGAGCTTCCGTCATAATGACCTCCCGGATCTGGCCTCCTGCCAGTATATAGACCCTTCCTCTAAAACACAGGAGACCATCCCTTAAAGAGTAATCTCCTATCGTGCCTTCCTCTAAGGCTCAGAATTTCGACTCAGCTCTTACATCCAGCTTCTGCCCATCTCTGATGCGGTCCCGAATATCATGAGTAGTAACCATCGATCCCAGGTACTCCATGTATAACTCCGGGTCATCCTCGGACACTAGTGATATCTACATCTCCTCTAATGATTTAACCAACTCCAAGGCCATCAGCTGCAGGCCTACTCCTGACGTACTCGCTCTCCGACTCAAAGCGTCTGCGACCACGTTTGCCTTCCCTGGATGGTAGTGCATGGTATACTGGTAGTCCGACAGAAACTCCACCCAGCATCTCTGCCTGATGTTTAACTCCTTCTGCATGTCTACATATTTCAAGTTCTTGTGGTCTGAGAAGATATCACAATGTACTCCGTAGAGATAGTGTCGCCAGATATTAAGAGCAAAAATGACTGCCCCCATCTCCAAATCATGCACGGGGTAGTTCTGCTCATGCTGCTTCAACTAACGGGAGGCGTAGGCTATTACGTGCCCGTTCTGCATCAGAACGACACCCATCCCCTGATAGGAAGTATCAGTGTACACCTGGAATCCTTCCTTCCCTGACGGAAGAGCAAGGATGGGAGACGAGGTGAGATGATCCTTCAGCTCCTGAAAAGCAGATTCGCATCGTGCCGTCAAAATAAAAGGAGACTCATTCATTAGAGATGTGAGAGGGAGGGCAATCTGAGAGAATCCCTTTATGAACTTTCGGTAATAACCGGCAAGTCCTAAGAAACTTCGAACATCCGAGGCTGACTTCAGTGGTGGCAAATCCCGTACTGCCTGGACCTTCGCCGGATCTACTGCCAAACCTGCTCCACTGATGACATGGCCCAAGAAGGCCACCTCCTTTAGCCAGAAAGTGCACTTGCTGTACTTGTCATACATCTTATGCTCCCGCAGCTTCTCCAAGGTCAAGGCCAGATGCCTCACGTGCTCCTCCTTCGTCCTTGAATAAATAAGGATGTCGTCGATGAATACGATAACAAAGACATCCAGATACTGTTCGAACACCCAGTTCATCAAGGTCATGAATACGGAGGGTGCATTCGTGAGCCCGAAAGGCATCACGGTAAACTCGTACAAACCATATCTGTTGCTGAAGGCCGTCTTCGGGATGTCATCCTCCCGAATTCGAAGCTGGTAGTACCCCAATCTCAGATCCAGCTTTGAGAACCAATGGGCTCCCTCCAGCTGGTCAAATAAGTCGTCTATCCTTGGTAAGGGTTAAGTATTCCGGACCGTCAACCTGTTCATGGCTCGGTAATCTATACACAGTCGAAGAGTCCCGTCCTTCTTATTGACGAATAATACCGGAGCTCTCCATGGTGAAGGGCTAGGCCAGACGAACCCAGCCTCCACTAACTTTGAAGCTGGCTTCGAAATTTGACCAACTCCTTTGGGGCCATTCGATAGGGAGCTCTGGATACTAGCTTAGCCCCCGGTACAAGCTGAATCTGGAAGTCCTTCTCTCGGTGCGGGGGTAGCCCTGGTAGCTTCTCCGGAAATACGTCGGCAAAGTCTCGCACTACTGGAATATCTGAAATCGAGTCCTTGGCCACGACCGCCTCAAAAAGGACCTGATAAACCTCTTCCCCATGCAGATGGGCCTTAATGGCCTAACAGGTGATAATAATATGTAGGGTGCTGGTATAATACCTTCGATAACAATAAAGGAGTCCTCGTGCCTCAAGGTGATCCTCTTCGCCACACAGTCAATCTGGGCATGGTTCCAGCACAGCCAAGTCATGCCCAGGATAAGATCGTAATCTGGCATCTTCAGAATCGTCGCTGGTGCCTTAAACGCCTTCCCGCCGATCTCCGCTTCCATATTGTAATGAGCAGAGGTCGTTAGCTCTGATCCATCGGGTAGGCGCACCCTCATCATCTTTTCGGTGAACGGCTCCATGCCTGCCAATCCTTTCACGAAATCTTCCGACACAAACGAGTGCGAAGCTCCGGTGTCGAAGAGCTTGTGAGCGGGCTTGCCGCTAATGAAAACTATGCCTGAGGTAATTAAGTGTCTTAGTATTCTTGTTATAGTTGTCTTCTCTTAATTTCTAACTAGGTTATGTCTAGAAAATTAGTTCCTAGGAAGAAAACTTTAAAAAGTACTGACATACCTGCGATAACCTGCTCCGGGTTCCGTGGCTGTGTCAGGTCTAGAGCATGCACTTGCTCCCTTTCTGGTCTGTGGCCTCAGCCCTGAAATCCTCGTCATCGATCATGTCCTCAGCCGCCAAACTGTCGGGGAGGTGGGGCTCCTTGATGTGCTGGTGGGGGTGCTCGCCTCATAGGGCAGTTCCTCTTAATATGCCCCGGCTGATTGCACTGAAAGCACACCGGTGCCTGCTCTGCTGTCCTTGGCATCTCCAGTATCTATAAAGGTTGGGGAGCCAATACCCCCTAACTCCTCTGCTCCTGCCCAATCTCCTGGCGAGGTTGATCCCCGTTCCTTCTCTCCCCAATAACTTGACCTCGAGGACGGTCTCTACGACCTCCAATCATTGCATTATCAGCCGGTCTCTTCCGTCTCTTGACTGTAAGCTTATCTGCTTCTCTCTTTTTAGCCATCTCCAGAATCTTGGCCAAACTACCCTCTGAGACAAAGAGGAGGGCCTGTCTCATGTCATCTTGCAGTCCCTTGTAAAACCTCCTGGCATAGCCAGCATCGTCCAACTGATAAGCGTCCGCATAACGGGCTAGGTGAGTAAACTCCTGATAATACTCCAGCACCGTCCTGTTCTCCTGCCTCAATCGCAGGAACCTATCCTCCAGCTCGTCCCTCGCCGACTGAGGTACGAAATGTCCTAGGAGCGCTGCTCTGAACTCCTCCCAAGTAATATCCGCGCAATCCATACCCGCAAAGGTGGTGTCCAGCTGTGACTTCCACCACCTTTTTCCATGTTACTCCATGCAGGAGACAGTCAAAGCAACTGCCTCCTCAGTGGGGCATCGGATCCCCGCAAGCATCTCGTAAATGGTATCTAACCACTCCTCAGTGCGTACTGCCGATTCCGTCCCCAGGTAGGATGGAGGGGAAAGTCCCCGAAAGACGCTCATCCAGTTGGCCCTGGGGTTTGGTTGTGGAGCCGGGGCTTGCTGAGCTTTGAAGGCCTCCAGAATGGCCGTTAGTGTTTGCCCCATCTCCGTCTACTGGAACGGAGCTGGTGCCGGCGGAGGCGGGAACACATTCAGAGCCTGAGGTGTCCCCTGCTGTGGTGTAGGGTTCGTCGCAGGCTACAAGGAAAAAAATTTCATTTGTTAGAGAATATATGAATGGAATATAAGAAAGGGGTAGGATGGACTTTCACATGTGATTTCCCTTATGGGCACACCACTGCTTCCGCTGCTAGTTTGTCCGTAAACTATGCTCGCACGGGGGTGGCCCAAGGTTTGTGGACTACTTCTCTTTCGATCGAGGTCTCCTCTGATACCACTTGTAAGCCCCCATTTTTTTTCTTTTTCAACCATCAGGGTCTTATGCCCAGAATCGCCGCTTTGCGGTGGCACCAACACTCGGGAAGGCCGCCATTACAAAACGCCAATTTTGCCGGCCTTTTTCGATCACATAGAGAGAGAAGTAAATGATACATGTTCACATAATCATATATGAATAAAAAATCACAGCAAGTCCATCAATATATAGAAAGTAGAAAGTACTGCAAAATAATTGTACAGATGAAATATATAATCGGTCTCAAGCCCGGTACATCAGAGTCCTCACTACAAATCACTCATCGCGGAAGCTATAAAAAGTCTAATCACTCACGGAGCTGGTCACAGGTACTCTAGAACTAGACTGGCCCACCTCCATGCGCACCGTACTCTGGTGGTGCTGGTCCCTGGACTGCTGGTCCTTGTCTCCCATCCAGAGCTCCTGTAAAGTTGTGGTTCGAAAACCATTAGTCATAAAGACTAAGCCCTATCATCTCCTACCCCTCCCCCCACGGCTCCTAAGCACCGAGCGGAGAGTAGGAAAGGGAAGCTACAAAGGGTGGAGAATAAGCAAGGCGGGTGACAGCGGAACTAGTCTAACAAAAACTATATATTGTATAAGCAGTTAAGTATGAAAGGTTCATCTAGCAGTTCTAAAATAGTGAGCAGTAAGGTAAACATGTAGTAAATCAATATATATATGAAAACAAATAGAAAACAAGTAAGTAAGTAACCTTAACTTATATGAATGGCCATACAAACTTATAAGTTAAGGGGTCTTCTGCAAAGCTCCCATCGTATAAAAAGTCTCATACCGATTTATACGTTGGGGTGTCAGTTGTATGCAAATATGAGTATAGTGATATGCTATGCCATGATCCATGCAAGTGCAACTCACGCACACGACTCTATGCGCACAGACCTTTAGTTCCCCATGTTCGGGAAGCTAGCTTCACTCCCAAGAACCTCCATAGTGGCAAACGGAGACAGTGAGTCGGGCCCCCCACTCCTAGGCGGGTATCCACACTACCGGGCTTAGCCCTTCCGTACGCCTTAGAAGAACACCACCTAGAGTATCCGCGTACTAGTGCTGGCTGTATCTACCAGACTTTCTTGGCTAAGTGTCCAACACCGCCGAGTCTACGTACCGACGTCGGTGTGAACGACAGTCAAATACCGAAGACCAACCACCTTATTATGTATTTAAACCCTCAAGCCCTCGGCTCCCCGGACTGTCCCGTCCGTGAATCTACCTTCAGAAACTACCGAATGAATGACAATCAAACCAACCTAATCTACCTCCCTAACTACCGGGGTGTGTGAATGTGCAGCCCTAGTTATACTTGCTGCTCTTTTGGTTTATTATTCCTACGGTTTACGTTAGCCCAGGACTGCCCCCGGCATACCCCGTGAAGGGTTCTCAAAGGGCACTAGGAACTACGATGGACTGAAGCCCAAAGCTCCCTTTTGCAAGGCACTTAATATTATTGATTTCTACCCATTACCCGATCTCTTTCAAATTACTTTGGATCTAACCTAGTGTATTGAGACTCTTCCTCTCCAACCGGGGTGGACGATCTTTCGTCGGTCCCGAACACCACTTAACACTAGCCAATCTCACACTCTACTCATCCTGACTTCTAATAATGAACTTAATTTAACTTACCCTATCCAAACCAGCAACCTACCAAAATTCCATCTCTCCAAATTCATTACCCACTCTAGTTCAGTTTCTGCGGTTTTACTATATGTAGACCACCCTATACTATATGATATACATGATAGGAGTTTCTCCAAATATTCATCCAAAAGCCTTAAGTTATTTATTGGGAGTCTATTATGACATGATTAGCCTAGGTTAAGAAACTTTTAAATTTTCTAATTTATTTGGTGTTTAATTAATTCCCCCAAAACTAAACCGTGGGTGATTTGAACATGAAGTACCCTTTTTAGGTATGATTAAAGCCCCACAAAATTATTATAAATAATAGGCAGTAATTTGTCAGTAAATTCAAATCTCTCAGAAATTTTACCATATTTAAACCCTTGATCCTTAATTGTGAACATATTCACCAATTAACCACTTAGAGAAGTAAATACTATAAATAAGCTTCCAAAAATTTCAAGAAAATTCAAGTATAGTTGTCATGCCTTAAAAGTAATGCTGACAAAGTTTCCAAATTTTTCAGTGAGTATTAATCTCAAAATCTAATTTAGGAATATCACCCTCTTTCTTAACATAACAAAGCAACCTCTGCAAATATTCATCTAAAAATTATGAATTAATTTATACATAATGTGTTGACCTCATAACTCTACTAATCAAGTTACATAATTTTCCAACAATATATAATCTCTGAATCAATTTTTGAATAGAATTGCATTACTAAAAGTCTGTAAAGAAATTACTAAAAATAAACCTCCAAAAATTATAATAAAATTCCAATGTAATTATATTAGGCTAAAACACTCTCTGCCAAAATTTCATGGAGATCAAGTAACCACAAAGATCATTATAAATAAAAGACTATTGGAGCAAATTTATGAATTATATGATAAGGACTTGAAGTGCTATCCCATAAATTACAAAACAAATACTAGAGGACTTGGGAAACCCTAGCATCCACTCTACCAAATTTCAAGCTCATACAAGGGCATTTGACCCCATGCCCTTCACAACCCTCAAAAGACCATCCTTAGGGTTTGGCCTTGGGTCCTAGGGCAATTCTACCCCGATTCACCTCACAATCCATGAGAGGGTGATAGGAATCATGCCTAGTCAGTGGTCAAAATCTCAGGCCCTATTGAGGTGATATGACCACTCAAATCACAAAGTACACTCTTGACCTAAAAATCGCTTAATGGGGCAAAGCTTAGGTTTGTTCATTTCTAATCAAAAACATCTCCAAATGAGATGAGAAATTTACAGATCCTTATGACGAACCCAGGGACCACTCACCAAAATTTGGGAGGGTTTGGAAGTCATTAAGCCATCAAATTAATTTACCCTAAGATTATTAAATTATTTCTAAAAACTATAGAAAAAAATTCTCCACAAATTCCCATTTTTGGACAGACCCTTGGTATAACTAGGTTAGACTCCCTGCCCAAATTTCAAATCCTTTGGACAAGGGATGAAGGGTGGGCACACATTTTAATCTCTACTTAGCTGTAGGTATAGATCCCACCAATAGAGGTGCCCTGGTCAAACCAACTGACCAAATTGACCCAAATACAATTTTAAAATAAAGTAGACCCTTAGGGCTACAAATTATATGTTGAACATTTCCTTACATAGAGCTTCTAAGTATTTTTCCTTAATTTTTCTAAGTGACTGTTATTTCAGTCTAGAAAATCATTTTTAAAAGAAAGAGAATAATTATCCAGCACAGATCTTGAAGCAGTTCCAACTATGCTGGGTCGTCTTCTTCCTCCAGCCTAGGGCCATGATTGGCCGAACCTGGAGCGCATTCCAGACGCTGCCGCCAGCCATCCAGCCTCCTCCCTGGCCGACCACCGCCACCACAACCTCCGTTGAGGTGGTGGCCATTGCCGGGCGGCGGCGCGACCGCCGGAGAGGTGGAATCCGGTGAACCCGAAAGCTAGAATTTATTGCGGGAAAATCCAGGAAGAGGAGCCCTTCCCGATCGAGCTCTGTTGAGCTCGATTATCAATCCTAAAGAGCTCTAAGATCTACCCGTAGAAAGAGAGGAGGGGAGGACCTTATTCGCGGGCTGGAGGCGTGCAGATCGTCGGGATGCCATTGGCACGGTGGTGGCATCGCCGGAATTCTTTTATAGCACAGTACAAGCTCCAATCCATCGGGTCAGGGTGGAAACATCATCTCTAAGTCTAGGGAGCCTTTTTAAAGGGAAGAAATGGGGAGCGGGTGGGTATAGGCTGTCCAACCATTAATGCTTCCTTAAGAGCATGCTTCGTCCATGGTTGAGGGGAGGTGAAATGGCCCGAAGTAGCTGGAGGGAGGCTGGAAACTTCTCCTCTCCCCATGAGGACTTGAATCCAGCCGTTACAGAGGAGGGGAAGGGGCCACGACATCAAGTGCCATTTATGGCTGTGAACGCCGGTTTCCGGCCATGGCAGTGACTCCTCCTTATTTTCAAAACCGACGGCCACGTGGCATTGACCGGTCAACACTTTTAAAATAAGACTTAATTGGGTCTTTATAAGAGAAACGGCCTAATCATGCATTCGGGCCCACTATCCAGACCGGCCCGGTTCAATTTACCATCAGCCAAGCTAAAACCGCCAGAAAAAAGTCTAAGTAAAATGGAGTTGAGTGAGCTCAGCTCACTCAACGCCATCCAAGCTATGGCTTTGAGTGAGCTCTTCTCACTCAATGCTATCCATGCTACGACATTGAGTGAGCTCTGCTCACTCAACGCCATCCAGGATACAGTGTTGAGTGAGCTCTGCTCACTTAACGCCATCCAAAATACAGCCCTTCCAGACTATGGCGTTGAGTGAGCTCAGCTCACTCAATGCCATCCAGATTATGGCATTAAGTGAGCTCTCCTCACTCAACGCCATCCAGCCTACTCAAGGTGGCATTGAGTGCAGTCTGTGCACTCAACACCGTCTAGCTTATGGCGTTGAGTGAGCTCTACTCACTCAATGCCATCCAGCCTACTTAAGATAGCATTGAGTGCAGTCTGTACACTCAACGCCATATAGCTTATGGCGTTGAGTGAGCTCTACTCACTCAATTCCATCCAGCCTACTTAAGATGGCGTTGAGTGCAGTCTGTGCACTCAACGCTGTCTAGCTTATGGCGTTGAGTGAGCTCTGCTCACTCAACGCCATCCAGCCTACTTAAGATGGCGTTGAGTGTAGTCTGTGTACTCAACGCCGTCCAGCTTATGGCGTTGAGTGAGTTAAGCTCACTCAACGCTATCCAGACTACGGCATTGAGTGAGCTCAGCTCACTCAACGCCATTCCAAGGTCACTGGCATGACGGATCGGTCACGGGCGTGCCAGGCCCATATTGAAAATTTTGAGCTCGCCGATCGTCTTTCTGAGGTCGACGATCATCGAAGGGTCATGCCCTAGGTCACGGGCATGACGGGTCGGTCACGGGCATGACCAACCCGTGTCTCGAAACCTTGGTCGATAGACTTCAATTCTTGGGTTTCCTAGGGTTCTGTTATGACAAAACCACTTCTTGGGGTCTAGTTGGAAATGGGATGTTACAGTAGCCCTATGAGTCTAGTTTAATTTAAAATTGGTTTGGACCAATTTGGAGTTCTGGTCAGACCACAACACTGTTTTTTGTGAGATCTATACCTAGGCTTTTTCAGAGATTGTTTTGAGTGCCCCTATTAATCCAGCCATCCAAATGACTTAAGATTTTTAATGGGGGTCACTCTTGCATATATCAAGAACATATCCAAAAATGGGAATTTTGGGAAAACATTTCCATAAAGTTTTTGTAGAAATTTAATAATCCATATATGAATTATTTAAAGGGTCTACTGACCTCTAAACCCACCAAAATTTAGGTGTCTGACTCTTAGGGTCTTGGCATGAACATGATAAAAATCTCAGACTAATTGGGCTAGATTTGAATAGGTTTTGGTGAGACCAAAGTGTGGCCCTTTAAGGGTTAATTAGGGCCAGAGTGAGCTTGGGGAATGGAGGGGCCAATTCTCACCCAAAAGGGGTTGAGACTTTGGCCAGAGCCCCATAGTTAGTTTAAACACCCTCACATGGAGGTTAGGGTGGATTTTCCCTAGGACCCTAGTTCAAACCCTAAGGTTGAACTTTTGGGGTTTGTGAAGGACATGGGGTGATATATCCTTTTATGGACTTGGTGTTTAGTCCATGTGATCTTAGGGTGGTGAAATGCCCTAGGAGGAAATTTGGTAGTATTTGGACACATACACTCCACTTAAATCACTTGGAAATTATTTAGGTCTATACACCTTAAGGAATAAATAAGGGGTCTTATGACCTTGGGTCCTTATGAAATTTTGGTAGAAGTAATTTTATAGTGTTATTCACCTTTGAGATTTATTATAGGATGTTTAGAAAACAGTAGCTCATACTTATAGGTATAATCTCCGCCTTGCCCTTTTTGATGATTTTAAAGTAACCATGGTTAGATTAAGTTAGAATGATATGAAACTCTAACAAGATTAATTAAATATCATTTAGAGGCACTAGTAAATTATTTGGATCATTTGGGCATTTCCTTTTAGTACTTCATGTGTAAAGTAAACTAGTACACCATACTTTGATAAATAGATAATAAATATCATATTTTGCTGAAAATTTGTGTTACTTGGCCAGAGAATCTTTTAGGGCATATTAAAGCCTAGAAAATTTGTCACATGTTATTTTGATGAGTTAATAAGAATGTTGTTTCACAAAATGCACGTGAATGGAATTAGCTGAAGTAATTTTATACATGGCTCACTGACCTTGGAATTACATGAAACTTAGTCAGTAGTGTTTCATGAATATTGTAAGGCTTTGGTGATTTTTATATAATTTTTGGACTATGATTTATAGTACTCCCTTCATTATTTAAAATTATTTGAATTAACTTGAATTAATTATTTATAGGTTATTACCTTTATGAGAATCTATGAAATTGGGAATTCACTGATATTTTGCTATTACATATTGTTCATAATTTTTGGGTGGCCATAGCTTAAGGAAATCTAGTACTTTATGTTTAAAGTTACCCATAGCCTAACTTTTCGGAAAATTTAATAAATGCCAAATTATCTAGGAAAATTATAAGTTTCTGGATTTAGGCTAAATGTGTAATGATAGACTCACAATAATTATCTTAGGGCATTTGGATGAAAATTTGGTTTACCTCCTGTCATATACATCATATAGCTTAGGTTGGTCTGCATTTAATAAAACTGCGAAAATTGTGATAACATGGGGGATGTTCATAGGAAGTGGGGAGTAATGTAGGCTTGTTTGGAAAGATGAAAAAGTGATCTTCATTAAGATTCATGATGAGGAGAGTGTTGGGTTGACTAGTGTTAAGAGGTGTTAGGGATCGGCGAAAGATCGTCCTTCCTGTGGAGAGAGAGAGTCAAAATATACTAGGGTTAGATCCAGTATAATATTGAAACGGATCGGGAATTGGGTAATAACAAATAATAGTAATTGCCTTGCGAAAGGGAACGACGGGCTTCAGCTACCATCATAGTTCCTAGTGCCCTGTGAGAGCCCTTCACCGGGAATACCTAGGGCAGTTCTGGGCTAACCTAAACCGTAAGAATAATCAATGTTTAAGAGTAACTAGTAATACTAGTATTTCACTTACACTCACACTCCCCGGTGTTGTGGGAGTTAGGTTAGATCTTGCGAGTGGTAGGCTCGGTGGTTTTAGTGATGGGCAGGTTAGCCCGGCGAGCTGATGGCTCGGTAGATATTTGTGATGGATAGGATAGTTCGGGGAGCTTTGGCTCGGTGGGAAAGTATATAAAGGTTGCATGTGCATAAGAAATAAGGTGGCAGGTCTTCGGTATTGGAGAGTCGTCACACCGGCACCAATACGTTGACTCGGCGAGTGTGGTTTAACACTTGACCAAATAAAGTCTGGTGCGTAGCCGACAAGAGTATGAAGAGCTCCGCTTAGTGCACTAGCATCGAGGTGTATAATAGGTCAGACTGGTAGTGTTGATACTGATTTAGAGGTGGGCGAGGCCCAACTCACCGCTTCCATTTGCCACTACGGAGGTATCCTGGGAGGTTAGGCTTCAAAAAGGGGGAACTAAAGGTCTGTGTGCACAGAGTCGAGTGTGAGTGTTGCACTTGCATGTTCACATCATAATATACTTGCATGACATAACATCATCATTGCATATAACCCTTGCATATGGTATTAAATTTTATGTGACACTTTATACAATAGGCCTTGCAAAATGACCCCTTGGTCTATAGGTTTGTATGAGCATTCCTATAGGTCATGGTTACTTACTTATTTTACCTTCTCCTACTTTACTTACTCACTTGTTCTTATGTATACTTATACTACTTACCTACTACTGCTTACATATACTTGCTCTGTTTATGAACTCATGATAGACTAGTTCCTCCGCCACCTGCTTACCTTTTCTACTCTCCACCTTCATTACCTTACCTTTACTTCTCCCTACTCGTTGCCTAGGAGCCATGGGGGAGAGGTGGGGGTTGATAGGACTTAGTCTTTTAGAATAACGGTCGTTGACCAAATCTTTTTATGGGATCATGGAGACAAACCAGGAGATGCAACCCTATAGGTCGGTACGCTTGGAGACAGGACAGTCTAGCACTGGAGTTCAGGCAGCAGGGACAGTGAGTCCCAATCATTCGTAGATATTATAGATTTACTTCCACGATTGAGTGATTTGTAGTGAGGATTTTGATATATTGGGTAGGAGCCCGCTTTAGTACTTTGCTTTATCATTTCTGTGGACTCTCCCTTCGTGGAGAATTATTTATATATATGTGATTCTGGTGGGCTAGTTTTGAGTTTCATTTTACTCATATACTTTTATACTTTTACACTTCTCTTGTGCGATTGGTATGGCCGGCAGGATCGACGTTTTGTAGTGACGAACTTCCCAGACGTGTTGGTGTCACCGCAAAGCGGTGGTTCTGGGCATAAGACCCCGGTGGTTTAAAAGGAAAAAAGGGGTCTTACAAATGGTGAGCTCAGCTCAACGAACTCTTAACTCAATTCGACGAATTTCTGAACTAAGCTCGATGAACTCAGAATCTCAAACTCTAAATTTAGCTCGACGAATTGTGAGCTCAGCTCGACAAACTCTGAACTTAGTTCGATGAATTCTGAACTGAGTTTAACTCATAACTTTTTGTTGTGTGGCATTGAGTGTGTCTTCATCACTCAACGCCAAAATACTTAGCCATATTTCCAGCTTGCCAACATTCTTTCTTACCTCTAGCATTGAGTGAGCTTGCTTCACTCAATGCTTGTGGACTTAGCTGCATTGTAAACTGCTCCTTGACTTCTGGCGTTGAGTGAGCTTACCTCACTCAACGCCTGTGTACTTAAGCAAATTCTTTCCTTTCCAGCATCTTCTCTTGGTGTCCACCTTTTTGCCTTATGACCACCTGCCACATCACTTAGACAATCTGTCTAGACTTGTTCCATGGAACATCCTGCACAGATTAGCTTAAATAACATCAAATGCAACTATACTCTTTGTGTTGATGGTGATGCCCCTTCAAATCCACTCTATGGAACATTGTGGGCAATGGAACCAACAATCTCTCCATATTTGAAGAAGGCAGAACACCCAGCAATACTAAGAGGCATTACCATAATAAGCAGAATAATTTCATACAACTGTTGATTATAATCTGCTACACCTGCTAGCTTACGCCATATTAATTCAATGTGCTCCATTTAATTGTATTGACTTAATAGGTTGAGTCAATGCATCCTCATACTACTTGAGCAACTGCTCAAGTAATATGCACTCTCCTTTATAACACTTAATATTTAAATGGAGCACCACTAGAAGTACTCACCTCAAAATATGTGCTGACACAGTCATGGATTAACATGTAGTCAGTCATTGAATTTCTCATACTACTAGAATCTTTTTCAGTAATATGAACTGACTCAACATGACCTAGTCATGCCAAGCAATTGCTTCTATATCTCCCCTTATGTATTACCACACATCTCCCCCTTTTTGTCTTCTTCAATAGGTATATCTTATTGAGGGAGGAGAAAGGATCATATGAGAGATTATCTCTTGATCCTATTCAGAGTCCTATGTTGATAACACTAAGGATCATATCCTAGTGATCAAACTTCTAGATTAAGAGTCATACCTTTTGTGTTGATATATTGAAACAACACAACACTGCATCACTTGAACTTGTTGCACACATAGTTCCACTTACTGATGTTGTATCTATAGAATCAACATCCACTTGTGGTGATATCATTGATACACCACATTATTGCAGTCCCTTGACTCTTGAGTGAACCTTGGGTCCACTTGAGCTGGCTGCTAGCTATTCCTCTTCTCATAATCTCACCCTTGGTCTGTGCATTGTTCTTAAGACAAACTGATCAGCAGTTGCGACAGCTGACTACTAACAGCTGCCTGCACCCCTCAACTAAGGCATCCTTTGTCAGATTCCTTGTAGACATTCTAGTTTATGCCAGTCTGGATACCACTTGATGATCTTTATAGTCTCGATGTCACATTAAGGACATATTTACCTGCAAGAAAAGTAAATCCTGCAACACAAACTAGAGTTTGGAGCTGTTGAAGCTATCCTAAGTTCCACATACCCAAATCAACTAAGAGGGTGTTGAACTTGACTTCATCTAGTGGCATGATAAACATGATAGCCACTTGTAAGTCAGGACATTCCCAGGATTGAGTTCTTCCTTATGCTCCCAAACTTATTGATAGTTAATCTACATATGCATAGTCCTGTTATGATTGTCAGGATTTCTATCAACTTAGATTACACTAGTAGAATATCAATATAAAAGAAATTCTACTTATCTAGAGGTTATGGTTCTGATGCCATAACGAGTTCTGATACCAGGAATTTTTTGTTTGACAATTTTGAGTTTGATGAATTATTCTGATTTCGTCAAGCTCCGTTCAATGAATGATAGTGATTTTATCGAGCTCCATTCATGCTGATGCTTAACAACTTCCTTTGCACCTTGCACATTCTCTTTTTTGCAGAGCCAGATCTTCTCCCCTTCTTTAGCAACAGACTTCTTTGCTTCACTTTCCCTCATTAGCAACACAAGAGTGTTCACCCACTGAGTACTATCTTGAA